>ML777001.1:127856-177746 GCA_009831015.1 Picea engelmannii
ATTTACTTTCTTACAATCATGAAGCCAAATACCAAGGGGTTATTAGTCCCTCCATGAGACTTCTTACAATCATGGTGCCAAATGCCAAGGGGTTATTAGTCCCTACATGGGACTTTTAGCTTATGTTTTTTGTACTTTCTCTTAGTTGGTCCAATTAGTCCCTATATGGAACTTTTATCTCGTGTGTTATGTACTTTCTCTTTATCGGTCCAATTAGTTGCTACACGGGATTTTTAGCTCCATGTACACTTTCTCTCTATTGGTTCAATCATACATCTACAAAATAGAAAAATATTTCTTAAGTTTACTTAGGACATTTGAAAATTCCATATTACTCTGGGTTTTCAGAATATTTAATATGTGGATTTATTGTTTTTCTTATTGGATTTGGGAAAATGTCTTTTGGGATTTCTAGCGTATTATGTCAAAAGATAAAAACAACAATTTTCCTTCAACTCTATAAGTTTTAATAGAGGCTACCTATTCAACTCTGTAAGTTTTAATGGAGGATACCTTCATATATGAAGGTGGAAGGAGCTGGAAATTAGATGAATATGAGGGAAATGGAGGCTACCTATTCATATATGAAGGTGGAAGAAGGTGGAAATTAGATGAATATTAGGGAATATATGTTTATTTTCAATTTTTCAAAAAAATTGTAGGTTACCAATTCATGTATGAAGGTATGCATGAGGTGGAAATGAGATGAATATGAGGGAATTTATGTTCATTTTCCATTGTTCAATATGGTTTAGCATGTGTTTTTGTTGTTGTCGGGATTTGGTGGTCCATGCTTGTCATGGTGTAGCCTAGAATTTGGTGGGTTGTGTGTTCTTGTCATGGGTTTTTTAGATGTATTATCAACTATGATATATGGTTGTGGTTATATTGGTTGTTGTGGTGCACTATGGAATTTAGTGGGCGATATGTGCACATCTTAAGGTAACTTGGAATTTTATGGGTGGTTTGTGCTTGGAGTGGATTTCTTGGTTGTCTTTGTTGTATTTTTTGGTTGTGTTTGTCTCAACAGTCATGGTACACTATGGAATTTGTTTGGTGGCATGTCCTCATTATGGGGTTTCCTAGAATTTCGCGGGTGCTTTATGCTTTCCATGGGTTTCCTGTATCTTGTCTCTAATATGGTGATTGATCATGGTTTTCTTAGAGATCGTGGCGTAATGTAGAATTTAGTGGGCCATGAATTGTGCTCATTGTGGCATAGCCTAAAATTTTGTGGGTGCTCTATGTTTCCCATGGGTTTCATGGTTATGGTCTTGATTATGGTTTTTTGTTTTGGTTGTCTTGGTGATCATGGTGCACTCTGGAATTTGGTTGTTGTTCCATGTTTTTCATTCCTCTCTTGGGTTTGGTCTCGATTATGGTGTTTTGTAGTGGTAAAACATTTCATGGAGGAGGGTTGTTTTTCCATAGCATTGTGGGTAGTTTCATTGCTACCTCTTGCATACATTAGTACATTAGTTGGAATTGTTAGTATTTGGCACATAGAAAGGGATGTGTTTTCCTTGTGACAATGTTCTTCAAATTGGATTTGTCCATATGTGTTTTCTTTTCGAGCTGGTCTTTAGCACCTAGAAAATTATGTGTTTTTCTTGTTAACATGTTTTTTGGTTTGGATCTATCCTTGTGTGTTTTTTCTTTGTATGTGATATGGGTTTCATGTTGTTATGTCCCATGCTCAACCCTAAGTTTCTTTGATTGCTAAAAAACTATTATTTTTTTCTTATATTATTAGGGTTTAGGATGGCCTTGTGGGAGTTGACAATGAAACACATGGTATTTTGCAAAAATTAGAGGCGTTTTGTGTCATGTGGTTCCTCTTCCTTGAGTACAGGATGCCTAGTTGGGTTATCCTAGTCTAGTATTTATAATTTTCTATACCATTTCTAGAAGTTATGGAATTTCTCAAGTTGAACTAAGAATGTTTTGTTTAGGTTCATTTTAAAGACAAAAGAGGGTAGTTTTGTATATTTTTAATTTAAAAAATTTTCAGTTAGTTTTGGAACTTCTGCCTAAGATTGTTTATGTTATTTACTTTCAATAAAACTTATGTAAATGTTAATGTATATATTCTTCTTTTTCTATTGGTTCCACTATTGTTAACTATTGCCATAACTAACTTATTCTTCAACTTGGATTGAAAAAAACTAATATTTGTATAGTTCTAGTCTTGGCTTGAACAAAACTAATATTTGTATAGTTCTACTCTTGGATTGAAAAGAACTAATACTTGTATAGTTCTATTCGTGTATTGAACAAAACTAATATTTCTATAGTTCTACTCTTGTCTTGAACACAAATAATATTTGTATAGTTATAGTCTTGTATTGAACAAAAATTATATTTTTATAGTTCTACTCTTGGATTGCTTTAGACATATTTCCAAATAAAGCACCCAATATTTGCAACACACCAACTGATGGTTGGATTTGTTACTCAGCATTGACCCTCAACTTAAATGGACATTTCTTATAATAATTCTAATTTTCACAAATCCAACAAACAACAACCTTAATACTATTTTTTTATTAGATCCATATGATAAATTTACTATGTCCTTAGTGTTTTCACATTTTTAATATGTCCTTAATATGTCCAAAATAAAGAGGGATATCACATTAAATTAGGTGGTTGACCACTAATATTATTAATTTCACGCTAGTATAATTGTGCATCCAAAACTAAAGATATAAAATTTTTATTTAGAACTGTGAATATGATGATGGACTACTAACTAACAACATGTGCACATGAAACTGAAGGTACAACCAAACATGTACATGTCAGATATTTCTTCATTGAGTGAGGAAATCTTACAAAAAATAGAGGCTGGAAATGCAACTGCATCTAGTAGATATGATAAGAAAATAAGGACCAGAGGTGAAAAAGTCAAAATACAATTTTGTAGATGCATAAAAAAATTTCTTGCCGAAGGAGGATCATGCTCTTATGATGATGAGAGCATAGGAGACATAGATGTTCCATTCAAGTATAAGCATCTGCTGAAACAATGGGTACCTAAGGAAATACCTCCTATAGATGTTGACTTCGTTGTCAAGAATAGGACATATCACATTGCACCATCCTGCCTGCATGGCTTAGGGATATTTTCCATGGATGGAATAATTGTAAAATACAACACAATAACTGAATTGATGAACTATGTCGGACCGTGTTACAATTATAACAATTGGATGCGGTTGGTCTGGTACATGTGAAGTATGCATAGATATGAACTCACTACAAATTATATACAACTAATAAACAAGGATAAAAATAAGGGGGTGATTATCTATATTGATGGAAGGCCCAAATCTTCCGACAATATCACAGGTTTTATAAACAACACATGTCCCTAGACAACAAACATACAACTGAATTGCATATATGAGGGATGTGAAGAGAATCGGGTAATCCTGTGTGCAATAAAAGATATAGCTCCCAGGGAAGAGTTATTAGTGGATTACCATTTGAATTGAATAGAAACATTGACTCATAGTGTGCAGGTTCTTATGCAACACCTCTTTAAGAAACCTCTACTTATTGCATTATATTTTTTTATTATCTTTAACATTGTTGTAAATATTATCTTCAACATTGTCTTTTTGTTATCATTTTTTAAAATATTTTGGGGTTCTAATTATATTATAATGTGGCAGGATGATCATGGAAAAGGGCCATCCGAAAAACATGTCAATGATTATCAATTTCTACTTTCATTTTACATTGTTTTTATTATTTGACTATATAATTTTATTGAAATAACATTGTTTTTTCTGAAATTATATGTAGTCAGAAGGCCATGTGGATCATGATTCCACCGATGAGGAGGGGTTTTATTCTTGCACTGATCCAATGATCTTATTAAGAAAAGGGATCATTAAAGCTAACAAGGAACTTGTTATCTTATTAGATCGTCCAGAACAAACTCCTAACATCAAAGAAAATATCAAGCTCCTTATGTCACAACTTAACACATATAAGGTAATAACCATAATTTAAAGTTTTTTTTTTTTAATGCACTCATATGTTCAATTATGATACTTTGTTCTTTAACTTTTACATTATATCACAAAAACACATTTTCCTTTTTATAAAGGAATATTTGGAGCCTATTCAACCCGTTGTTGGTAGTAGTGGTGCTACAAAGGCACTATAGAGTCCTGATGCGGGTGGTCATACAGCTGCTAGAGTACTATTTACTTATCCATCTTCCACACCTCATTTAGATAGGAGCCATGACATGCACCGACATGCATCCACACCTTGATCAGAGTCTAGAGATGGTGGCAGATATGAGGATAATAGTGATGTGGTTAAGATGGTTGCATTTCCCAGAGCTAGACGTGTGACAAGCATGGGGACCCTTCCATGCACATTTTTGGTCGATGATAATGGAATTGCATTAAAACAATCAAGACTCCCATGTAGTTTTAATTCATATTTTAATCATTTAATGTTGTCCTCATATAGAAATCATCTAGATTATTAACTTTAAATTAATGATAATATATTTTTGTGTGTAGGGAGCGACCTTTTTTATAGGCACATAGAGAGCAAGACCTTGTCTATTTTTGGAGAAACCTTACGCATGAGGTGGAATTTCCAGAATTACAACCTCAAAAAGGAAATTATTGATTATCTTGAAGGCCTCTTTGGTGTAGACACGTTCAATAAAAAAGAGGTCACATTTGCAATGGGTGAATATTTAAAATATACGCGGGATTTTTATATAAAAAGATTGGCAAGAAATCCTAGGTATGATCATCCTCCCTCAATTCCAGAGAGGGAGTGGACGATGATCATGGATGATGAAAAAGAGAAGATTTTGAAAAAATCAGGAGAACAAATAACTGGTACACCAAGGTAAATTACAATTTTTTGAATTCAATACTAGCTTTATTTTTCTTTAGATCTAAATAAAAGTGTGGTTATATATATATCATACTTAAAATTTTTGATAGTAGGTTGTCTGACACTTCGAAAGAAACCAAAGAAAGGATTACCAAACATAGCCAATGGAAGCTAGGCCAGGGCGGCTACTCGAGGTTATAGTCACGAATCATAGGTACCCAAACATCTTAAGAGTATTATTTGTATCACCTTACAAATTTAAGGTAATTGCAAACAAAAAAATTAAAAAATGATACCCTTACACAATGCAGGGCGACGACTTCGAAACTAAAACCACAGAGGAAGACCTCCAACTTGGTTACAAGTATGGTAACAAATCTGTGGTTGATCGTAGGAAAATCATGGGGCAAACCCCAAGATCCAATTTGTGGGATAAGGTAAATAAAAATCAGTCCACATTAACCTTTCGTTACTTATAAAATACATAAATGTTTGATATTGTCCATAATTTAATGTCTTACTTTGTTTTAATCATGGGAGCAACACTATCAATGAAACCATTAGTACTGGAAAACACAACATTAATATTGAAACTCAAACAGAAGATCATGGTGCTCCCCAGTAGCCCCATCCCACTGAGGTGCAACCCCAAGATGTTCCTATGACTGAGGCCCACGACGGTAAAATGTCTATATATTATTGATATACTTAATAATTTTGTACTTATAAATTTTGACGTTTCAATGGTAGATAATTTCATGATGATCCTCCTCAACCTGAAGATCAGGTGAACAGGATGATATCCATTCTAATGGTGATGACTAGAGGATTAGGTAAATAATTACATTGCATAGTTTTTTTTTAATATTAATGAACTACTTCAATGATATTTAAAAATTGGCCATAGAAATTTAATATATATTTTCTTTTTAGGTGATGGACCCTCATAGTAGCATCTATGCCTTAGGTATGAGACTAGACGTACTCGGTGAGAAAGGACTGAAACAACATCAACTGCTGAAGAGAATCCAGTAAACAAAGACACGGAGATGGATGATTTTCTTAAGAATTGGAAAGCACAAAGGACAACTAAAAGAAATTCATGATGTCATGTAATAATTTTATAAGATAGTTAGATGAACATTATATAGCTGAACAAGTAATGATGCATATAATGCATTGACATTACGAGTACTTTTTCATATGATAATATACACAAGGATATTTCTATGGCCTGTATATATCTGTGAATGTAATTTTGTTATACTCTTAATGATAATTTCAACTTCTCCTAATGATGCAACTTCCAAAATATTGTGACATGATATATGCAAATTTGAAAGTGTTATGACATGTTTCATTGTGTCTCACATGACAAAGAGCATTACCATTATTTTAATTGTGTCTTTTCATTGTGTCATGGACATGGTGTTTCTACTCAACATTGCCTCAAAGCCTACTTATTCATTCTTGTATGATATGTACAATGATGTTGAACCTTCCACAAATCATTGCGAGCAGAAAAAAAAGCCAGGGACAAGAACCCAAGGATTTCAATGTTAAGGTCTTGTGATTCCAAAAGTTGGGATACAAAGAGGAATTGTTTCCATGCATAAACATGCTAAATACCTTGATTAAGAATGTGTATGTAACAAGTTGAACATTGAAATCATAGAGTGATGACATAATCGAGCAATATGGCGTTGATACTCTTCAAAGGATGTATGAGTTCTCACCTCCCACAATGTTAGTAAGCCTTTGGTGGTTGAAAATTTTTAACAAAATGCATGATGTTTATCACATTGTGAAGGCATGGTGGCTTTTAGTTAAGCCATTCCAAACTACCACAAGTAAGGTACACTTAATAAAAAAATTGCAAATGGAACTTCAAGGCTTAGCAATTCTGTTGAATCTCTTGTATGGTAGACAAGGCACTAGATACATATGGTTAATATGGATTTTGATTATGCATGGGATGATATTTTATTAGGTAGAATTCATATCTAATCTTCTTTCACAATGTATTCAATAGGCTAAATGATGCAGGAGCATCGGGAGCACATCAAGCGAACCATCGTGGAAGCAGAAAGACAGTTGGACAAGACAACATGAATTTTGAAAACACTTTGGGATTGTTGCGCAAGTCTTTAAATGAAGCCATTTATGAGGCGCACTTTGTATATTGTAATGGACCTTGAGCGGATAGCTCTTGTCCTTTAGTATATAGACGACATTTAATTTAGTTAATGCTGGTAGATAGGGTTTTAATTCAAGATTTGATAGCTTTAGAGTCCAAGAGGGAAAACAGATATAGACACGCTCATTGTATTCATTGTAAGATTATATTATTGAAGCAATCAGGAACAAGAAGAGAAGAGCAAGCAGCGAACTGTGTAAAGAACACCCATGTACATATGTTGAATTAATGGAATAAAGCTTTGATTCAATTTCATGGTTATGTGTCGTTTCACTATGTATTGATGTTATGCTCATGGATGTTTTCTTCATGTCATACATTTGCTTTTATATGCTGTGTATGTGATTTCATGGTTAAATTGAAGTCTGGAAGGGTGAGCGAATGAGTTTCAATTGTTTCTCCATTTGAGCCAGAGAATTCCTGCAAGGAGTGCAGTCGAATTGTCTACAAGGAGTGCATTGACAGAAGGGTTCACTTAGAGATAGCTTTTGTTCTCATTCCCTCGAAGGTGCAGATAGGCACAGTGTCGTGCAAGGAGTGTGTAGGCCAAGATAAGTCTCAGAATTGAGATTCTGAGCAGAGTATTGGAAGACTGTTGCTACAGGAGTGTGAAGAGTTGAGTGCCTTCAACACTTAGATGTTGTTGAATATTTTCCGCAAGGAGTGCACGAAGGAAGTTATCAGACGGGACTTGAGAAGTCGAGAACAAGCTCAGGATGAGTAGGCCTTCAAATTCGTCGAAGTATTGCACAGAGAGGTTGTGCATCGAAGTGTTCGAGAAGGCATTGAAGACTCACATGCAGGTGAACAAGTATCGTGGAGAGACACTTCTCTATTTTGTGGATTGCACAAGGAAGAACAGACGATCGAAATCCTTCGAGGAGATTTCACGAAGTTTCTTGAGCCATTGTATCTTGCGGAGGTGCAAGGAGATTACGGCATGAACGTCTGAAGGTTCAGAGCTCAGGAGGAGCAGAGTCGTCGATCCGAGTCACAAGGATCATCGGATCTACATGCGTATCGTGTATCGGGGACTCGCAAGATGAAGTTCCAAAAGTTCGCAACAAGAATTGCGATCTTGCGAGACGTGATATCTCGAAAACCAAAGGGTATCATGTGGGACCACAAGAGTGAGTGGGAGACAGGTGGTGGATATCGGGAGATCTCGTGAACTCGAAAGCTCGCAGGGTGAGAGCCCAAGTATTGGGTACTCCAAGTCACGAAGGTGCGAGGTTGCGAGTAGCGAAATTGTGATAGGATCGTATCGGAGTTTTGGCGCATCAGGACTCGGGATTCAGAGAGTCAAGTGCCTCGTATCACGAGTAGCAAAGCCATGATATAGTCGAAGTCCCGATAGAGGAAAGAGGAAGTCAGCGTTGACTAACATATCGGGTCTTGGGGATTTGAGAACCTAGTGTTCAACCTTTGACCTCGTGAAGTCACGAGTTCTGATTTCCCAATAAGTGAATAAAGGGAAGTCGCGCTGAAGAGAACCTGTGGGGTTAATATTTCCCGATAGGGAAATAGAAGAACCGTTGATTTCTTCGAGCCGAGGAAGAAGAGAAGGTCCTCAGAAAGAGAACGTGCTCTAGTGAGGGTGCGGCTGCGTCAGTTGTGGTATCAGAGACAAAATTATCTCTTTGTTTTCTGTAGCAGAGAGAGAGACAAAATTCACCATGCTGCCCAGAAGAGAAAGACAATCACCTGATCCAGAGGACAGGGAGGTGCGAAGAAGGGGTAGGCTAGTAGGAAATCCAGAAATGGAGAGGCAGATGTGAGATCTTTGAGCAAGAATCGAGGAGATGGAAACAACTCAAAGACACACAGCTAGTGTAGGGGATCTGAGTGATTTCGAAAGCAAAATTGAGGTTGAATGCGAGGAGGAGGTTGCAGCCAAAGATGCATCAACTGAGCGGTTGATAAAAGCTATCGCCAGAATGGGTGCGAAGGCGAAGATGGACATTCCAGTTTATGAGGGGAACTTGGATGCAGAAGAGCTATTGGATTGGATTAGAGCTCTTGATACCTATTTAGATTATGAGGATATTGAAGAGGATAAGAAGGTCAAGCATGTTGTTACACGCTTGAAAGGACATGCAGAATTGTGGTGGGACAAGCTACAAGCTAACAGACGCTGCAAAGGCAAGCAGAAGATCAAGAGTTGGAATCAAATGATTGCGAAGATGAAGGCGAAGTTCATCCGAAGAGACTATCAAATTACTTTGTTTAGGAGGATGCAGAACCTGAGACAGAAACTGATGACAGTGAAAAAATACACTGAGAAATTCTATCGAATGAACATCAGAGTAGGTCATCGGGAGATCGATGATGAGAAGGTTTCCAGATATCTGAATGGTCTGATATATGACATTCAGGATGAATTGAGCATGGTAACCATCCAAATAGTGGAGCATGCTTATCAGATGACTCTGAAAGCTGAAGAGAAGCTGAGTCATAAGAAAGGCCAGTGAGGGCAAGGCAGGAGTCAGCACAGAGGCAAAGCAGTTGCCCAAGAAAGAACTCAGAATCCCAAGGAGGAATGGAAGAAACCTCAGGGTAAAATTGAAAGAGGTGGAACCTCACAGCGAGAACAGTCGTATGTTGAACAGAGAGGGCAGCATACAAAGCAAAGGGGAGATTATGCTGATGCAAATACTTTTCCTCGTACCAGAAGTAGAGGAAGAGGCTGAGGTGGAGTAATCAATTGTTTCACATGTGGGAAAATTGGGCACAGGTCATTCGAGTGTCCAGAGAAAAAGAAGGATGGAGGAGAAGCTCACATCACCGAAGCATAGAGGCGGGATGTTGAGACCGAAGATACCGAAGGTGGAAGGTCATTGATGATGCGTAAAGTTCTATTAACACCAGGAAAGGAGGTGGAGGACTTAGCTCAAAGGACCAAACTTTTCAGAACAACTTGCAAGACCAAGGATTGGGTATGCAAGGTTATTGTTGACAGTGGTAGCACAGATAATCTCGTTTCAACCGAGATGGTGGAAAAGCTAGAGCTGGAGACAACTGATCACCCGAGTCCATACAAGGTTTCATGGCTACATAAGGGACATCAGGTGAGTGTCACTAAACAGTGTTTAGTTGAATTCAAAATAGGTGGATATAATGATAAAGTACTTTGTGATGTCATTCCTATGGATGTATGTCATTTATTGCTAGGAAGACCATGGAAATATGACAGAAATGTGGTTCATGATGGGAGAATGAACACATATACTTTAGAAAATGATGGGAGGACACATAGGTTGCTTCTGATAAAGGATAAGGAGGTGAAACCGAAAGTGAGAAACACAATACTTCTCATGAGTGGGAAGGAGCTTCTTACAAAGGTAGAGAAGAAGGAAGATCCACAATTCTTTGTGGTCAGAAAGCTGAGAATTGTTCTGACTAGCACAAGAGTGGATGATCTACCAGATGAGATTCATGAACTACTGGAAGAGTTTGTTGACATTGTGGTGGACGAATTACCTCATTCGTTGCCACTGATGAGGAGTGTGAGTCACCATATAGACCTCATACCAGGATCTAGTTTGCCGAACAAAGCTGCATACAGGTTGACACCACAAGAAAATGAGGAGGTTAAGAGGAAAGTCCAGGATCTGTTGGATAAAGGATTATTCAGGGAGAGCTTAAGTCCATGTGTTGTTCTGACAGTACTCGGTCCAAAGAAGGATGGACGTTGGAGAATGTGTACCAACTCAAGAGCGATCAATAAGATAACCATCAGGTACAGGTTTCCATTGACGAGAATGGATGATCTGATGGATTGACTGAGTGGGGAAAATTATTTTTCAAAGATAGATTTGAAAAGTGAATATCACCAGATTCGCATGAGAGAAGGCGATGAGTGGAAAACAAACTTCAAAACCAACGAAGGACTGTATGAATGGCTAGTCATGTCATTTGGCTTGACAAATGCATCGAGTACTTTTATGAGGTTGATGAATGAAGTCCTGAGGGAGTTCATCGGGAAATTTTTCGTCATACATCTGGATGATATACTAATCTTCTGTAAGACAAAGGATGAACATTTGAAGCATTTTTCCATTGTGATGAGGAAGCTACAGTAGGAGAAGTTATTGATCAACATGAAGAAGTGTTCATTTATGAATATGGAACTCATTTACTTGGGTTTTTTTATTTCGGAAAATGAATTGAGGATGGACCCAGATAAGGTAGAAGTGATCAAGAATTGGCCATCACCAAGAAATGTTTTCGAGGTGAGAAGTTTTCATGGTTTGGCTAGTTTCTACCGAAAGTTCATCAGGAATTTCAATGGAATTAGCGCAGCAATGATGGACAGAGTGAAGAAGCGACATAAGTCTTTTCATTGGATAACAGAGGCTGAGAAGAGCTTCAATATATTGAAGAGGAATATTACAGAACAACCAGTGTTGGTGTTGCTGGATTTCCAGAAGACATTTCAGGTGAAACGTGATGCAAGCGGGTTTGCCATAGGAGCGGTCTTGAGTCAAGAGGGCAGACCAGTTGCATATTTCAATGAGAAACTGGATGAGGTGAAACTGAAATACTCCATGTATGATAAAGAATTTTATGCTATCATACAGGCATTGAAGAAGTGGAGGCATTACTCGATCCCAAAAGAATTTGTATTGTACAATGATAATCATGCTTTACAGTTTGTGAGTCAACAGGAGAAGTTGAATCAGAAACATGCAAAATGGGTAGAGTATATGTAGAATTTCACATTTGTAATTAAGCATATTCCAGGTACTACTAACAAAGTCGCTGATGCGTTGAGCAGGAAGTGTTTGTTGCTGCAGGAATTCTGAGTCAAAACATTGGGTTTTGAAAATCTCAGGAACATGTACGCAGGAGATGCAGATTTTGGAGAAGCATATGAAGCAGCTGAGAATCCAGTTCTTAGAGACAGAAGCCCGTGGATATATTATATTATCCAGGAGGGATTTATGTTTATAGGCAATCAACTATGTATTCTGAAATGCTCCATGAGGGAGAACCTGTTAAAGGAGAAACACAGTGGTGGATTAGCAGGACATTTTGGCCATGAAAAAACATTCGCGAAGTTGAGCGAATCATATTTTTGGCTGAGAATGCGAGAAAATGTCAATATGTTTTTCGAAAGATGTAGAATTTTCCAGTACTCGAAGGGGACAAAATAGAATGTAGGATTTTATCAGCCATTGCCCATACCAGAGAGGCCATGGGAGGCGATCAACATGGATTTTGTACTGGGATTGTTGAGGATGCAGAGAGGTGTTGATTGCATCTTTGTGGTCATGGACACATTTTCTAAGATGGAACACTTCATTCCATGCCAGAAGACCAACGATGTGACTCACATCGCAAATATGTTTTTCAAAGAGGTCATTCGACTTCATGGATTGCCGAAAAGTATAGTTTCGGACAGAGACTCAAAATTCATAGGGAATTTCTGGAGGATGCTATGGAAGAAGCTAGGAACTAACTTTTTGTTTAGTTCTTCCTATCATCCTCAGACGGATGGGAAAATAGAGGTGGTGAACAGGAGTCTGGGAGATTTGTTGAGGATCTTGGTGACAGAGCACCATAGCAGCTAGGATAGCATATTACCACAGGTAGAGTTCGCATACAACAACTCAGTGAAAAGGAGCACAGGAAGAAGTCCATTTCAGGCTATATATGGAATGCAATTGAGAGGAGTTTCTGAACTAAGGGATTCAGAACAGATTGCGACTAGCAGCGCTAGTACAGAAGAGTTCACTGAGGCAATGAAGGAACTTCACAACCAGGTGAAGCAGCGACTGATAGATTCAAATAAGGAGTATAAGCGCAGAGCAGATCAACATCGGAGACAACTTCAGTTTGAAGTTGGTGATCTAATTCTGGCACACTTAAGGAAATAAAGGTTCCCAAGGGGAACATACAATAAGTTGAAAATGAATAAAATCAGACCATGCAAGGTCCTGAAAAAATTAAGAGAGAATGCTTATGAGATCGATTTGTCGGATGGCATCGGAATATCTCCGATATTCAATATCACAGATTTATACCCATACAGGACCGGAGAAGTAGAGGCTGGAGCTGAGGGACTAGTGATCCAGTGGATGAAGTAGATGTTGATTACAGAGAAGCCACTGATGGAATGCATACTGGACAAGAGAGTGGGTAAGAAGACTCGAAGGAAGGAATACTTCGAGTATCTGGTCAAGTGGAAGAATCACCCAGTGGAAGATGCCAGCTGGGAGACTGAAGCTGAGATACAGAAGCATGGACAGAATGTGCAGGAGCTCATGGACAGGAGCCCATGAAAGTTTTCAAGCCGAGGAGTATGATGTAGGAGCATCGCCATCACATCAAGCGAGCCAGCGCGGAAGCAGAAAGACAGCTGGACAAGCCAACACGAATTTTGAAAACACTTTGGGATTGTTGCACAAGTCTTTAAATGAAGCCATTTATGAGGCACACTTTGTATATTGTAATGGAACTTGAGTGGATAGCTCTCATCCTTTAGTAGATAGATGACATTTAATTTACTTAATGCTGGTAGATAGGGTTTTAATTCTATATTTGATAGCTTTAGAGTCCAAGAGGGAAAACGGATATAGACACCCTCATTGTATTCATTGTAATATTATATTATTGAAGTAGTCAGGAGCAAGAAGAGAAGAGAAAGCAACGAACTGTGTAAAGAACACCCATGTACAGATATTGAATTAATGGAAGAAAGCTTTGATTCAATTTCATGGTTATGTGTCGTTTCACTGTGTGTTGATGTTATGCTCATGGATGTTTGCTTCCTTTCATGCATTTTCTTTTATATGCTATGTATGTGATTTCATGGTTAAATTGAAGTCTGGAAGGGTGAGCGAATGAGTTTCAATTGTTTCTCCATTTGAGCCAGAGAATTCCTGCAAGGAGTTCAGTCAAATTGTCCGCAAGGAGTGCATTGAAAGAAGGGTTCACTTAGAGATATCTTTTTTTCTCATTCCCTCGAAGGTGAAGATAGGCACAGTGTCGTTCAAGGAGTGCGCAAGCCAAGATAAGTCTCAGAATTGTGATTCTGAACAAAGTATTGGAAGATTGCTGCTGCAGGAGTGTGCAGAGTCGTGTGCCTTCAACACTTAGACATTGTTAAAGATTTCCCGCAAGGATTATGCGCAAGAAGTTCTCAGATAGGAATTGAGAAGTCGAGAACAAGCTCAGGAGGAGTAGGCCTTCGAATTCATTGAAGAATTGCACAGAGAGGTTGTGCATCGAAGTGTTCGAGAAGGCATTGAAGACTCGCACGTAGGTGAACAAGTCTCGTGGAGAGACACTTCTCTATTTCGTAGATTGCACAAGGAAGAACGGATGATCGAAATCCTTCGAGGATATTTCACAAAGTTTTGTGGTCCATTAGATCTTATGGAGGTGCAAGGAGATTACAGCGTGAACGTCTGAAGCTTTGGAGCTCAGGAGGAGTAGAGCCATCGATCCGAGTCACAAGGATCATCAGATCTACGCATGTATCATGTATTGGGGACTCTCAAGGTGAAGTTCCAAAAGTTCGCAACAAGAATTGCGATCTTGCGAGATGCGATATCCCGAAAACCAAAGGGTAGCATGTGGGACCGCAGGATTGAGTGGGAGACAGGTGGTGGAGATCGAGAGATCTCGCGAACTTGGAAGCTCGCAGGATGAGAGCCCAAGTATTTGGTAATCCAAGTCATGAAGGCGCGAGGTTGCGAGTAGCGAAATCGTGATAGGATCGTATCGGAGTTTTTGTGCATCGGGACTCGGGAGTCGGAGAGTCAAGTTCTTAGTATCACGAGTAGCGAAGACATGATATAGCCGAAGTCCTGATAGAGGAAAGAGGAAGTCAGCATTGAATGACATATCGGGTCTCGGGGATTTGAGAACCTAGTGTTCAACCTTTGAACTCGCGAAGTCACGAGTTTCGATTTCTTGATAAGTGAATAAAGGGAAGTCGCACCGAAGAGAATCTGTGGGGTGCATATTTCCCGATAGGGAAATAGAAGAACCGTTGAGTTCTTTGGGCCGAGGAAGAAGAGAAGGTCTTGAGAAAGAAGATGTGCTCCAGTGAGGGTGTGGCTACATCACTAAAACACCCTTAGATAGTGGTGCACTTGAGTTTTACATGGTTTCTTATATTGTGTATTGTGTATGTGTGAGCTAAGAGTTCTCTTGTTTCAAGCCCACCTAGTAGCCGTCCTTTTCACTTGTACATAATTATTTCCTCATATATGTTTAGCTATTATTCAATCATTTAACCTTTTAATGTCTTTGAAAAATGGAGGTTTGAAGGCTGGTCACCTCCATGATCCAAAACACATTTCTGAAAAGGTATAAATCATTTTCTTCTCTTCCATCATGAAATTTTCCTTTATTTCCTTGTATACTTAAATTCAAAATTGGAAAAAAAATGACAAATAGCATGCATACCACATAATTGTTTTATGACTGGGAGTAATAGTAATTTTGCATATTCATAAACAAAAAAATGAGACTTATCATTTAACAAAAATTGGTCCAACATATTGGTCATGTAAGAGAAAGTTTCCATTGAACCAAAACCATCTAGTGTATATACCACCACCAAAATAGGCTATGAGGCCACCATGGTGAAAAAACCAATCAATAAGATTATATATTTCTCATCCCAACCTTTCTACTCAAATTCTTACTTAACCTTCTCAACACAAAGCATTACAAGAATCTGATTCATCCTGCGATAGATAAGGAACTCTCTTCCACTACAACATGCAACATAAGGAATATATTCACTTTATGTACTTCATGGTCCCTTAGATATATTATTCTCTCTAGTTATCTTTAGTGTGGATAGAAACAACTTGATCTATTGTATTCTTTCTAAGAATTTCCTAAAAGAACTATATTTGTCTCTCAAGGATATAAAGTGTATATAATGGATAGTGAATCATGAATTGTTATCTTCCATATCCTATATGATCACCTACAACCACTATATTTAATCCAAAGTCTACAATTTTCCTCTTCTTGATCTGATTTTGCTTAATTTCCAAATTTGTATGGGTTGGAAATGGAGAATAAAACATGAAATATGTAGAGAATTAATGTTAGAGTGCTTCCCACAATGTTAGAGTCAATGACAATGATATAATTGGTGGAAATTATGGATGACATTACCTATAACTAGAAGAATGTAGGACTCTTACACTCCCCATGGCATGAAGATTGTACTCAACCCATGCTCCCATTATTATGTGAAAATGCTTTCCCCACCAACCTCTTACATAGATTCAAGGATTGTTGATAAGTAAAAGAAGGTATATGGCTTCATTTAAGGCACATTGTAGAAAAAAATGAGTTCTGAGAATGACCTTGGAAATAGAGGATTTATTTTCCAATAGGTCCCCTTTCATCTTCCCCTATATTGGAATCATAGTGCCTCTCATGCCTTCATGTGTTTTCTATGGTGGGTTTCATCACCATACATTGAAGCACTTGGAAGGACTAATTACTATTTAACTATTTGAGTGAAGGTCATTAGAGTTGTGTTAGAGTCTTAGGATTGTGTTTTGTATTTGTAAAATACACCATGTGAAACTCTTACATCAAAGCCATACATTGTCATTGACCTATTGAAATAACTATTATCAAATAGTTGTTGTACCACCCGAGCACATATTTCAGTTTAGACGCATTTTCTTTGAGTATTTCATCTTCTATATTGCATTATTTATTGTATATGTAACCTTGTAGGTTAGAAATGTTTAAGAAATTTTAAACTATAGAGAACTCCATATCATCCAACCATTTCCTTGTGCTTCATGGCCTCCCTCCATTCTTATGAGAACTTCAAGCCTTAGCAATTCTCTTGAACCTCCTATATGGTAGACGATGTACTAGATACATATGGTTAAGATGGTTTTTTATTATGCATGGGGTGCTCAAGCATGGGATGATATTTTATTAGGTAGACTTCATATCTAATCTTATTTCACAATGTATTCCAAAGGCTAAAACTCCCTTAGATAGTGGTGCACTTGAGTTTTACATAACGTCTTATATTATGTATTGTGTATGTGTGAGCTAAGAGTTCTCTTGTTTCAAGCACACCTAGTAGCCTTTGTTTTCACTTGTGCATGGTTATTTCCTCATACATGTTTATCTATTATTGAGTCATTTAACCTTTTAATGTCTTTGAAAAATGTAGGTTTGAAGGCTGGTCACCTCCACGATCCAAAACACATTTCTGAAAAGGTATAAATCATTTTCTTCTCTTCCGTCATGAAATTTTCCTTTATTTCCTTGTATACTTAAATTCAAAATTGGAAAAAAATGACAAATAGCATGCATACCACATAATTGTTTTATGACTGGGAGTAATAGTAATTTTGCATATTCGTAAACAAAAAAATGAGACTTATCATTTAACAAAAATTGGTCCAGGAGATTGGTCATGTAAGAGAAAGTTTTCATTGAACCAAAACCATCTAGTGTATATACCACCACCAAAATAGGCTATGAGGTCAGCATGGTGAAAAAACCAAGCAATAAGATTATATATTTCTCATACCAACCTTTCTACTCACATTCTTACCTTACCTTCTCAACACAAAGCATTACAAGAATATGATCCATCCTACGATAGATAAGGAACTCTCTTCCACTACAACATGCAATATAAGGAATATATTCATTTTGTGTACTTCATGGTCCCTTAGATATATTATTCTCTCTAGTTCTCTTTAGTGTGGATAGAAAGAGCTCGATCTATTGTATTCATTCTAAGAATTTCCTAAAAGAACTATATTTTTCTCTGAAGGATATAAAGAGTATATAATGGATAGTGAATCATGAATTGTTATCTTCCCTATCCTATATGCTCACCTACAACCACTATATTTCATCCAAAGTGTACAATTTTCCTCTTCTTGATGTTGATTTTGGTTAATTTCCAAATTCATATGTGTTGGAAATGGAGAATAAAACATGAAATATGTAGAGAATTAATGTTAGAGTGCTTCCCACAATGGTAGAGTCAATGAAAATGATATCATTGGTGGAAATGACGGATGACATTACCTATAACTAGATCAATGTAGGAATCTTACACTTCCCATGGCATGAAGATTGTACTCAACCCATGCTCCCATTATTATGTGAAAAGACTTTCCCCACCAACCTTTTAGATAGATTCAAGGATTGGTTGATAAGTCAAAGAAGGTATATGGCTTCATTTAAGGCACATTGTAGAAAAATATGAGTTCTGAGAATGACATTAGAGATAGAGGATTTATTTTCCCATGGGTCCTCATTCATCTTCCCCTCTATTGGAATCATAGTGCCTCTCATGACTTCATGTGTTTTCTATGGTGGGTTGCATCACCATATATTGAAGCACTTAGAAGGCCTAATTACTATTTAATTATTTGAGTGAAGGTCATTAGAGTTGTGTTAGAGTCTTAGGATTGTGTTTTGTATTTTTAAAATACACCATGTGAAACTCTTACATCAAAGCCATACATTGTCATTGACCTATTGAAATAAGTATTATCAAATATTTGTTGTACCACCCGAGCACATATTTCAGTTTAGACACATTTTCTTTGAGTATTTCATCTTCTATATTGCATTATTTATTTTATATGTAAACTTGTAGGTTAGAAATATTTAAGCAATTTTAAACTAGAGTGAACTCCATATCATCCATCCATTTCCTTAGGCTTCATGGCCTCCCTCCATTCTTATGAGAACTTCAAGTCTTAGCAATTCTCTTGAACCTTTTGTATGGTAGACGATGCACTAGATACATATGGTTAAGATTGATTTTGATTATGCATGTGGTGCTCAAGCATGGGATAATATTTTATTAAGTAGACTTCATATATAATATTCTTTCACAATGTATTACAAAGGCTAAAACTCCCTTATATAGTGGTGCACTTGAGTTTTACATGGTGTCTTATCTTATGTATTGTGTATGTGTGAGCTAAGAGTTCTCTTGTTTCAAGCCCACCTAGTAGCCTTCCTTTACACTTGTACATGGTTATTTCCTCATAAATGTTTATCTATTATTCAGTCATTTAACCTTTTGATGTCTTTGAAAAATGAAGGTTTGAAGGGAGGTCACCTCCACGATCCATAACACATTTCCGAAAAGGTATAAACCATTTTCTTCTCTTGCGTCATGAAATTTTCCTTCATTTCCTTGTATACTTAAATTCAAAATCCAAGGACAGATAATGGTGTAAACAATTATTATTCATTTAATAAAAAAAAATTAGAGATTTTTTTACTGTAAGTTGATGTGGCATAATATGTTCTCCCTTAACATTTTTCTTTTCCAATGTTCAATGTTCATAAACACCTATTCATAGGACTTAGTGATGTATAATGTTTGTTGGAGTTAGTGATTGATTCAATCAACATTGATAACAATATTGATAAATCAGATGGCGTGAAAAATGTGAGTTCCACATGCATATGTACCCTTCAAAATACCAAATGCATACTTTTTATTCATATAAATATTATTAGAATGATATCTTACAAGAACACTAGATCAATTCAATCCATCTACAATTAATAAACAAACGTGTAACGCACTCATGAGATCAAGCCATAATAATAGTGTTAGAAGGAAGTTACCCTTTAGGCCTAGACATAGATTAATATGCACATTACACCCACTAAACTCCATTCTCAAATATAAGGGAACCAATTGAGATCCAGATAAACTGCCTCTTCTTGTATGTGATGGCCATTCTATGGAAATCACATAAAGTGTGATGAAGAACATGACAATAGTTGTACTAAAAGGGTATTTTTTCATAATACACCTCATGAGAGAGCCTCTTCTCTTGACATTATATAACTCATGGTAGGATTAGTAGATCCTACCATATAGTATGGTGACATCAACATTGTATAAATTAGTTAGAAACATGCAATTATTAGAGAGTAATGTAGAACAGGTTCATATATATCCACATCACCATGGTGATGTTATCAAGTCATCTTGTTGAGGTGTGGACCAATCATAGGTTGCCACATATCATGTTTTATGATTTGGCATGGTTTTCCCCATGGGATTGACATGTATCTTAATTGAATTTAATAAAATTTTAAGTTTCAACATACATATGGATTCAATACTTTATGTTTTGTAGATTGCATGAACTTTTGAATAGACCCACATTTATCTATGGAGGATTTAATAACACTTTAGGTCTATAAATAACTAGGTGAATTTAAAATATGGAAACAAATAAAACATACCTTGCATATGTCATTCCTAACAAACCATCATGAAAATTGGTCTTGTTCACTTAGTTTCCTTGAAAACAACCTTGAAGTTGAATGAGACTTTTTAGCACACAGTGAATTCCATATGGTTAATGATTGTATTTGAATCTCTCACTACAACCAATGATTGAGCACATGAACCTTTAGAAATTTTCAATCCTTTCCAAAGTGCATAAACGTTTTCTTGGTTGTTAGAAAAAACACCAAGTCCCCATGCAAAAGAAGTTATTAATATAAATAATAAATAATGTCAATGTTTTCTATTAATAGTTATTAATATGGTAATATTAATATTAATATTTCCACCTAAAATAATTTTTTAATTTGTTTTTTAAATAAATATTTTTCATTGCAATTTCAACGAAAATAATATACCTGTGACAAATTCTCTATATAAACAAAGAAATGATGTCGTCACAAGTGCAACGACCATAAAAATTACTGTGACATATTTGCTATACAAACAAATAAATGTTGTTGTTCCTGCAACGAATTCGCTATATAAACAAAAAAATGTTGTCGCCGCACGTGCAATGACCATTAAAAACAAAGAAATGTTCTCATCACAATTTCGATGATAATAGAAATTCCTGCGACAAATTTTCTATATAAATCAAGAAAAATTTTCATCGTAATGTCGATGACAATAAAAAATCCTGCGACGAATTTGCTAAATAGACCACGAAAGTTTTCCTCGCAAATATAGGAAAACTAAGTGAAACCAACTGTTCGTCGCAATTACGACGAACAATTGGTTTCACTTAGTTTTTCTATATTGTCATATTGGCGACGATATTTATTTTTTTGTCACAATTGTGAGAAGTTATGTAAGGTCATCACTCTTGCGACGTTAATTCAAGTTTGTCAAAATTTCCATGTTCCATGAAATGATGTTTCAAAGACTCAATATTCATCGCTATATCCATGACATAATGTCACAAGAACTTAGAAATAGTTGTCCCAAAATGACCCAAATTTTCTAGTGAGTCGATCCAGCTCCACGCGTCCCTTAATTTGGATGGTCCAGATTTAATCCATCGTCGTTTCGCGTCTCAAGGTTTTAGGCTATGGATGCACCTTTACAATGAGAACCCCAAACTCACGATTCCCATGCTCTCTTGCCTTTTTTGAACACTGAACTTTCTCACTCGCTTGATTTGAGTTCATATTATACCGCTTCAAGTGTTATGCTTGGTGCTCATGATTTCGGCATATGAACAATTACTTAGATGACTGGCATAGGGCTCTAGAATAAAAGATCAAAGATAGAGATAAAGAGAGGAGTGATCAAACTTAGGGAAAACATAAAGGCTTAGGTTCGATAATTTTCAGGCAAGTCGACAGGGAAAAAGAGGTCGATCAAATAGATGAAGGTGACAGAAGAAAAACTACAAGCCAAGAGGAAAGACTCACGATCGGGTCTGCAAAAGGAAGAGATACAGGCAAAATCTGGAGACTTAGGTAGAAACCATGAACCCCTAAGGATTTTAAAATATTATTTGATAACACCCTCCAACAAAAAACCCATAAAGAAAACAAAGAGCCATCATGGCTCACACCACATAGATCGTCCAATGAAATCACGACTTCAACCATCAAATTTTTCATTTGCAACGAATAACACAAACAACCATTCAAGAGAAAACACCACGAGTTTTCATTGTTTCCATCCTCAATAAAACACAGACCAATACATAATTGAGCCAACGTTTATTTCATAAACAGAGTGAGTTCATGGATCAGAGAAAAAAACATACCTGTAACCAAATAGCCTTAAAAATGTGAGCTTGGCCGAGCAGTTCCTTCCACGCCTGAATATCAGATCTTAACCACAACGAAAATCAAATGAGCAATAACTAATCTAGGGTGATGACCAGTGGGATAAGTATGGAGTGATGTGCATTTAATGTACATCACTTCCATCCTCCCTTGATTCAATTACTTAGTACACAACATTCAACCAAACCATTAATCAATGCATCGAAACTTACATACATTGCTTTCCAATTGCACCACCTGATCCATATTAACCATTTCCAAAAAACCATACTATAACATATATCACATGAGCCTCATATAACTCAATAAAATTACATAGCCACTAACATTACTAGACTAACATCAATTTCTTTAATTTCAAATGCATATAGTATGGCATAGCATAGTTTAGTTCCTACTTCTTGGATTTTTTTCCATACTGCTCTTGTCTCTTGTTATAACTAACATGTGTGTTGTGCAGGTTTAATAGGTAATAAATCATGGTGCCAATAGAAATATAATAATAGTGAATATAATCCATTCATACATGGAATTTAGAATTTAGAGCAACAAAACCAACACATAACATCCATTATCTGTCTTCCATCTATCGTAAATAAAACCAATATTTCATCATCAATCATGTAGAACCCTGTAAGAATAACAGAAACAATAGCATAAAATGTGCAATAATATTATCTCTGATCCTCCAATATACAAGGGGTCCCCACCTACTAGTATTGTATATCATTGGCATAGTTTAATAATAGGCTTAACAATACTTTGTGGGTGAAATCCTCGTTGCAATATTAATCGTCAACAAACTGGTGAATCCACAGGGAAATATATTTGTAATATATTAAGAACTCAGAACACATGGTTTCACATACTGATGCAAGAGCATCGTAAGTGGGTAACCAAGTGAACATGAAGGCAAAAGACAACTGGAAAAGCACCAACGCACGCTTTTTAAATTTTTTGTAAAATTAATGAAGTGGACATTAATGTGATAGCTGGAGGGGAGTGTAATTGCATGTTGTAAATAGATCTTGAACGGTTTTCTCTCATATATAGAATGTAAAGGAATTTATAAGTAATTAATGAAAGTAGGTATATTTGAATGCATAGATTAGACAGTTTAGAGAGTAGGAGGGAAAATGGATATAAACACCCTCACCCTTGTATCATTATAACATTATCATCATTAAGAGTTGTAGCAACGAACTGTAGAGAAGAACCCATGTACAAGAGAACTTGATTTAATATATGAAGATTTCACTCAATTTTCATGGTGTTATGATGCTTACTGTTTATGCATGCTGAATGGAATGCTTACAATTTTTTTATTCTCTCTGTTATGAATTTACTTTAAATACTGTGTTGAATGTATGATTTCAAGTTGAATATATGAAGTCTGAGAGAGAAAGAGAATGAGCTTCAATTGTTTCTCATCCTGAGAGAAGTTCCTGCAAAGAGTGCAGTGAAACATCCACAAGGAGTGTGTTGAAAAGGGTTCTGTGTTTTATCTTAGAAAGATCGGGAGTGATACCATTGTTCTCATTCCAGTAGAAGTGCAGGTAAAGCACAGAAGTCATGTGATGTAGGAGCATCTCCCACATCAAGCGAGCCAGCGCGGAAGCATTGGATAGCTGGAAGGCATCCAACGCAAATTTTTGAATTTTCCTTGAAGATGATGCGCCAAACATAAATGTGGCAATTTAATGAGGTGCACTTGTATAATGTAATGGACCTTTATCAGATTGCTCTCATACTTAGTAGGTAGAGGCATTTAAAGTAGTTAATTTAAAGTAGATAGAATTTAATTCTAGACTAGACAGTTGTAGAGCGCAAGAGGGAAACAGGATATAGACACCCTCATTGTACATTTGTATTATTATTGAAATCAGAGGAAGAAGAAGAGCATGCAGAGAGCTGTGTAAGAAAATCCATGTACTAATATTTGAATTAATAGAAGAGTTTGATTCAAATTCATGGTTTGTGTCTGTTCTCTGTGTATTGATGTTGATATGCTCATGAATGTTTGCTTCCTGTTATACATTTGCTTCATATGTTGTGTATGTGATTTCATGTTGAGTTTTGAATCTGAAAGGAAGAAAGAATGATTTTCAATTGTTTCTCTATCTGAGCAAGAAGTTCCTGCAAGGAGTGCAGTTGAAGTGTCCACAAGGAGTGCATTGACAAAAAGGGCTCAGGTAGTTTAAATTTTGTTTCCATTCACCTAGTAGTGTAGTTGGGTACAGGAGCCGTGCAAGGAGTGTGCAGGCTGAGAGAAGTTTAGGGTTGCAAGCCTGAGCGAGAGTTGAAAGAATGCTACTGCAGGTGTGCATAGAGTCGAAAGAATTTAAACACTTAGACGTGGTTGAGGGTTGTCGCAAGGAGTGCATACAAGGGTCTTTTATCAAAGATCAGAAAGGATAGGCCTTCAAATTTGTTGAAGGAAAACATAGAGAAGCTGCAACTTAAAGTTCGCAAGAGGCATCGCAAGTTGCGCACAGGTGGACAAGTTCACGGAAAATACTTAGTCATTTCGCAGATTTCATCAGGAGGAATGGACGGTCGAAATTCTCTGAGGAGATTTTGCAAAATTCCGTGGGCCGTTAGATCTTGTGGATTTGCAAGGGAGATATGGCGCCATATTCTCTAGAAGCTAAAATCTCAGGAGGGGCAGAGCCATTGATCCGATTCACAAGGACCGTCGGATTTGCATGTGGAATTGTGTATCAGGGTTTCGTGGATTGAAACTCCAAAATATTACAACGGAAATTGCGATATTGCGATACGCGATATCATGAAGGCTAAGAGGATAGTGTGGGGAAAAAAGGGTTAGAGTGGAGGATAGGTGGCACGAGCTATCAGAGTTTCGTGGAGAGAAGGCCCGAAACATTGACATCAAGATTCATGATATAGCGAAATCCAAAATCCCGACGAGGTGATAGGGTGTGGAAAGGTCAACTCGTGCGTGTGTTGGTTAATCAACATATCGAGATTTGGGGGTTAGAGAAATGAGTTTCTCAACATCGCGAGTATCAAATTCATGATAGGGAAAGTCCTGATAGAAGAGGAAAAGGTCAGTGTTGACTGGTTATCGGGTTTTGTGGATTCGTTAAACCAAAGGTCCACCACTAGACTCATAAAGTTGCGAGGTCCAATCTCCCGATAGGTAAAGAGAGGGGTTCATGCGAAGGATTCTGTGGGGGCATATTTCTTTATAGGGAAATAGAGGAACGTTAAGAGTTCTTCGGGCTGCAGAGAAAGAAAAATCCTATGAGCGGGCATGCTTGCGAGCGCGTGCTGCGTCAGTTTGGTATTAGAGCCTGATTCTTGTCTATACATTTCAAATGAGGGAGGCATAAGAGGTAAAGAGTACTCTGATACGTTGCATCAAGTTTGGTATCAGATCACATAAAGGTTCTTTTCTTTCTATAGCGGAGAAAGAGAATTCACCGTGCCGCCAAGAAAAAGGGACATGCAGTCACCCAATCCAGAGGATAGGGAAATGCCAAGGAGAAGAGGCAGGAAGGTAACAGATCCAGTCATGGAGAGATAGATGTGTGATCTTCGAGCAAGACTTGAAGACATGTAGACAACGCAAAGATGAACAGCCAATGCAGGGGATTTGAGTGATTCCGAAAGAGAAATTGAGGCTGAACACGAGGAAGAAGTTGCAGCCGAAGATGCATCAAACGAGCGTTTGATCAGAGCTATTGCAAGGATGGGTGCAAAAGAAAATATGGAAATTCTAGTTTACGAGGGAAACTTGGATGCAGAGGAGCTTCTAGACTGGATTAGAACTCTAGACACATACTTCGACTATGAATACGTTGAAGAGGAGAAGAAATTCAAGAATGTTGTCACACACTTGAAGGGACATGCAACATTGTGGTGGGATGAACTACAAAATAATAGATGCTACAAGGGCAAGAAGAAGATCAAGATCTAGGATCGAATGATTGCAAAGATAAAAGAAAAATTCATCCCCAGGGATTATCAAATTACTTTGTTCAGGAGAATGCAGAACCTGAGACAGAAGCTGATGACAGTGAAAGAATACACTGAGGAATTCTACAAACTGAACATTAGAGTAGGTCATCAGGAAAGTGATGATGAGAAATTTTCCAGATATATGAATGGCCTGAGATATGATATCCAGGATGAGATGAGCATGGTAACCATATGAACGGTGGAAGATGCTTATCAGATGGCTCTGAAAACTGAGGAGAAGCTGAGTCGAAAGCAGAGTCAAAGGGGCTGAGGCATAAGTCATCCCAGAGGCAAGTCAGTTGCCCAGGACAAATACCAGAAGCCCAATGAGGAATGGAAGAAACCTCAGGTTAAAATTGAGAGAGGTGGAACCTCACAGAGAGGGACATATGTTGAACAGAGAGGGTAGCATAATGAGCAGAGAGGAGATTATGCTGACAAAAACACTTTTCCTCGTACTAGAGGCAGAGGAAGAGGAAGAGGTGGAGTAATCACATGCTTCACATGTGGAAATAATGGGCACAAGTCTTACAGGTGTCCAGATAAACATAAGGAAATTGGAGAAGCTCACATAGCCGAAGCACAAAGGCGGGATGTTGAGGCTGAAGATGCTGAAGGCAAAAGATCATTGATGATGCGAAAAGTCCTTTTGACACTCGAGAAGGAGGTGGAAAGTTCAGTCCAAAGGACAAGAATTTTCAGGACTACTTGCAAGACCAAGGACAGGGTATGCAAGGTCATTGTAGACAGTGGTAGCATGGATAATCTCATATCTACAAAGATGGTAGAAAAGCTAGAGATGGAGATGACTGATCATCCAAGCCCATATAAAGTTTCATGGCTACAAAAAGGACACCAGGTAACTGTCACTAAACAATGTTTAGTTGAATTCAAGATAGGTGGATATAATGATAAGATCTTATGTGATGTCATTCCTATGGATGTTTGTCATCTATTGCTAGGTAGACCATGGAAATATGACAGAAATGTGATTCATTATGGGAGAATGAACACATACACCCTAGAGAAGAATGGGAGGACACACATGTTTGCTTCCAATTAAGGATAAGGAGGTGAAACCGGAAGTAAGAAACATTGTACTTCTCATGAGTGGGAAGGAACTTCTTACATAAGTTAAGAAGAAGGAGGATCCACAATTCTTTGTGGTCAAGAAATCGAAGATTGTTCTGACTAGCACAAGAGTGGATGATTTACCAGATGAAATTCAGGAACTACTGGAAGAGTTCACTGGCATCATAGTGGACGGACTACCTCGTTCGTTGCCACCAATCAGAAGTGTGAGTCATCATATTGATCTCATCCCAGGAGCTATTTTTCCAAACAAACCTGCATACAGATTGATGCCGCAAGAGAATGAAGAGGTTAAAAGGCAGGTCTAGGAGTTATTGGACAAAGGATTAGTTAGGGAAAGCTTGAGTCCATGTGATCTTCCAATAGTACTCAGTCCAATGAAAGATGGAGGCTAAAGGATGTGTACTGACTCGAGGGTGATAAATAGGATAACAATCAGGTACATATTTCCATTTCCGAGGATGGATGATCTAATGGATTGCTTGAGCGGAGCAAAGTACTTTTCAAAGATTGATTTGAAAAGTGGTTATCACCAGATTCACATGAGAGAAGGTGACGAATGGAAGACAACATTCAAGACTAATGAGGGTGTGTATTAATGGCTTGTTATGTTGTTTGGCTTAACAAATTCACCAAGTACCGTCATGAGGTTGATGAATGAAGTCCTGAGGGAGTTCATTGGGAAATTTGTCATTGTGTATTTGGATGACATACTGGTTTTCAGTAAAACAACAGCGGGGCATCTGAATCATTTGGCTACAGTGATGCATAAATTATAGTAGGAGAAGATGTTGATAAACATGAAGAAATCCTCATTCATGAAGACAAAGCTCATTTATTTGGGGTTTTTTATTTCGACAAATGAGTTGAGGATGGATCCGGATAAGGTGGAGGTAATCAAGAATTGGCCATCACCGAGGAACATATTTGAGGTGAGAAGTTTTCACGGATTGGCTAGTTTCTACTGAAAGTTCATTAGAAATTTCAGTGGAATTAGCATAGTGATGATGGACACAATGAAGAAGCGGCATAAATATTTTCACTGGACTAAAGAGGATGAGAATATTTTTAATCTGTTGAGGAGGAAGATTACGGAACAACCAGTGTTGGAGTTGCCGGATTTCCTGAAGACATTTCAGGTGAAATGTGATGCAAGTGGGTTTGCAATCGAGGTAGTCTTGAGTCAGGAAGACAGGACAATCACATACTTCAGTGAGAAGATGAATGAAGTGAAATTGAAGTACTCCACTTACGATAAGGATTTTTATGCTATTATACATGCATTAAAGAAATGGAGGCATTACTTGATCCCGAAAGAGTTTTTTTTATACAGTGACAATCATGCACTACAGTTTGTGACTCAACATAAAAAGTTGAATCAGAAACATGTTAAATGGGTTGAGTATATGCAGAATTTCACTTTTGTGATTAAACATATTGTTGGTACTTCTAACAAAGTGGTTGATGCTTTGAGTAGGAAGTGTTTGTTGTTGCAGGAGTTCAGAGTCAAAACGTTGGGTTTTGATGATCTCAGAGACATGTAAGTTGATGATCCATATTTTAAGGAGGTGTATGAAGCAGCTGAGAATCCAATTCTCAGAGATAGAAGCCAGTGGATGGAGTATATGATCCAGGAAGTATTGTTGTTCAGGGGCAATCAACTGTGTATTCCGAAATTCTCCATGAGGGAGGATCTGTTGAAGGAAAAACACAGTGGAGGATTGGCAGGACATTTTGGTCATGACAAGACATTCGTGAAGTTGAACGAGTCATATTTTTGGCCAGGAATGCAGGCAGATGTCAATATATTTATAGACAGATGCAAAATTTGCCAGCATTCGAAGGGAAGGAAGCAGAATGCGGGGTTCTATCAACCATTGCCCATACCAGAGAGGCCATGGGATGCAATTAGCATGGATTTTGTATTGGGGTTACCAAGGACACAAAGAGGTTGTGATTCAATATTTGTGGTAGTGGATAGATTTTCCAAAATGGCACACTTCATTCCATGTCAAAAGACCAGTGACGCAACTCACATTGTGAACCTTTTCTTCAAAGAGGTCATTCGACTTCGTGGGTTGCCAAGAAGAATTATTTCGGATCGAGACACCAAATTCATAGGGCATTTTTGCAGGACCTTATGGAAGAAGCTGGGAACTAACTTTTTGTTTAGTTCATCTTATCATCCTTAGATGGATGGACAGATAGAAGTGGTGAACAGAAGTCAGGGAGACTTGATGAGAAGCTTGGTGACAGAGTACCACAGCCAGTGGGACCACATATTACCACAGGCAGAATTTCTGTACAATGACTCAGTCAACAGGAGTACAGGGAAAAGTCCATTTCAGGTTATCTATGGGATGCAGCCAAGAGGAATTTATGAACTGAGGGATTCAGAACAGACTGCTACTAGGAGCACTAGTGCAGAGGAATTCGCAGAAGTGATGAAAGAACTTCAAAGCTAGGTGAAGGAGCAACTGTTGAAATAAAGCCAAGAATATAAACACAGAGTAGATCAGCATAAGAGACAACTTCAGTTTGAATTTGGTGATTTGGTTCTGGCACATTTGAGAAAGGAAAGGTTCCCAAGGGGAACATACAATAAGATGAAGATGAAGAAAATTGGGCCATGCAGGGTCTTCAAGAAATTTGGGGACAATGCTTATGAGATTCAGTTACCCGATGGAATCAGAATATCTCTAATATTCAATGTATCAAATTTGTACCCCTATAGAACTAAGGAAACATGGACTGGAACTGAGCAGACAGTGATCCAGTGGATGAAGCAGATGCTAGTGGCAGAAAAGCCGTAGATGGAGTGCATACTGGATAAGAGAGTGAGAAAAAGGACCAGGCGAAAGCAATACTTTGAGTATCTGGTCAAATGGAAGAATCATCTAGTTGAAGATGCCAGCTGGGAGATGGAAGCAAAGATACAGAGGCATGGATAGACCATGCAGGAGCTCATGGAAATGAGCCCATGAAAAGTTTCAAGTGACGGAGTATGATGCAGGAGCATCTCCCACATCAAGCGAGCCAGCGCGGAAGCATTGGAGAGTTGGAAGGCGTCCAACACAAATTTTTGAATTTTCCTTGAAGATGATGCACCAAACATAAATGTGGCAATTTAATGAGGCGCACTTGTATAATGTAATGGAAATTGAGCGGATTGCTCTCGTCCTTAGTAGGTAGAGGCATTTAAAGTAGTTAATGTAAAGTAGATAGAATTTAATTCTAGACTAGGCAGTTGTAGAGCACAAGAGGGAAATGGGATATAGACACACTCATTGTGCATTTGTATTATTATTGAAATCAGAGGAAGAAGAAGAGCATGCAAGGAGCTGTGTAAGAACACCCATGTACTGATATTTGAATTAATAGAAGAGTTTGATTCAAATTCGTGGTTTGTGTCTATTCTCTGTGTATTGATGTTGATATGCTCATGAATGTTTGCTTCCTATTATACATTTGATTTATATGTTGTGTATATGATTTCATGTTGAGTTTGGAATTTGAAAGGAAGAAAGAATGAGTTTCAATTGTTTCTCTATCTGAGCGAGAAGTTCCTGCAAGGAGTGCAGTTGAAGTGTCTGCAAGGAGTGCGTTGACAAAAAGGGCTCAAGTAGTTTAACTTTTATTTCCATTCAACTAGTAGTGCAGTTCTGCATAGGAGCCATGCAAGGAGTGCACAGGCCGAGGGAAGTTCAGGGTTGCAAGCCTAAGCGAGAGTTGAAAGACAGTTGTTGCAGGTGTGTGCAGAGTCAAAAGAATTTAAACACTTAGACATGGTTGAAGGTTGCCACAAGGAGTGCGTGCAAGGGTATTTTATCAAATCTCAGAAGGGATAGCCTTCGAATTTGGTGAAGGACAGTGCAGAGAAGCTGCAACTTAAATTTCGCAAGAGGTGTCGCAAGTTGTGCGCAGGTGGACGAATTCACGAAGAATACTTAGTCATTTCATAGATTTCATCAGGACGGATGGATGGTCGAAATTCTCTGAGGAGATTTCACAAAATTCCGTGGGCCGTTAGATCTTGTGGATTTGCAAGGGAGATATGACGTCATATTCTCTAGAAGATAAAATCTCAGGAGGGGAAGAGCCATTGATCCGAGTCACAAGGACTGTCCGATTTGCACGTGGAATTGTGTATCGGGGTTTCGTGGATTGAAACTCCAAAATATTACAACGAAAATAGTGATATTGCGATACGCGATATCCCAAAGGCTAAGAGTATAGTGTGGGGCCACAAGGGTCAGAGTGGAGGATAGGTGGCATGAGCTATCGGAGTTTCATGGCGATAAGGCCTGAAACATTGACATTAGGATTTGTGATATAGCAAAATCCAAAATCCCGATGAGGTGACAGGGTGTGGAAAGGTCAACTCACATGTGTGTCGGGTAATCAGCATATCAGGATTTGGGGGTTAGAGAACCAAGTTGCTCAACATCGCGAGTGTTGAATTCGCGATAGGGAAAGTCTTGATAGAAGAGGAAAAGGTCAGCGTTGACTGGTCATCGGCTTTCGTGGATTCATGAAACCAAAGGTCGACCACTAGACTCGTAAAGTTGCAAGGTCCGATCTCCCGATAGGTAAAGAGAGGGGATCGTGCAAAGTATTCTGTGGGGGTAGATTTCCCAATAGGGAAATAGAGGAATGTTAAGAGTTCTTTGGGCCGCAGAGAAAGAAAGATCCTATGAGCGGGCATGCTTGCGAGCGCGTGCTGTGTCATCGTGCGAGGTGTGTGTAGGATAGTTTAACCCTTAGAAGTTATCAACTAAGGTGAAGATTGAAGGACTACTATTGCAGAGAGTGCACAGAGTCGAAGAATCAAATACACAGAAGTATTTGAAAGATTTCCACAAGGAGTCCGAGAAGAATTCCTTTTGGAGAATTGAGTTTGAAAGTGAAATCTCGGGATGGATAACACCTTTGAACACTTCAAAGGAAGATAGGAAGAGGAATCATCACGCAGAAGTTAATTCCTAGAAAAAGAATAACAAGTTAGTTTGGTCCAGAGGTTCTTGGGGAAGAAATTGAACGGTCGAAATTCTCTGTGGAGGACTCACGAAATCACGAGGATCGTAGGATCCAGAAGAGTTGCAGGGTAGATAAGGGTTGGACAAACTCATTATGTTGGTATCAATATTCAACGTGGACCGTTGATCGTGATCCGTTTTAATCCATCAGATCATTTCAAGGATTCGTAGTTCGTAAGTCTAGAGTGTAAACGAAAATCCTTGGTCACTCTAACTCCTGAATTGCAAGGAGGATTGTTAAGTGTTGAATTTCAGTATTTCGGTAATTCGAGATTCGGAATACCGAAAATCCTGATGACAAGGAGCCAGGGACCTTTGCATTGAAAACCCCGAAGTTATGAAACTCGAAATATCCTTGAAGTGGCATTTCAACACTTCGGGGATCGGGGTTTCAGCATTCCCATTGACAATGATTCATGTCACTTCACATAAGAAACCCCGAAGTCATGAAACGTGAAGTATTGGTGAAGTGGCATTTTAGCATTTCGGTGTTTTAGGGTTCGTGAACCCGAGAAGACACTAGTTGGGAATCAAGAGTCTCAAACTCCTGGTAACCGGAAGCCTGAAATACCGTGGGCCATCGGATCTAAAGCGAGGCTATTATCCACTGATTCCATAGAAGGTGCCATTTCGGAATTTGGGATTTTGGAGTGGTAGGGGAATGACAGTCGAAGGCTTGTTCAAGTCCCAAAAGCTGGGAAGAGTGATAGGTTGCATGAGTTGATGTTAGAAATAAAAGACATTGGAGTGGACAGGTTGCTTGTCTTCATCAATAGGCGGACTCAAACCTTGTTGACCGTTTTGGGGTTTTGGAGGTTGAAGTGTCAGGATCTTTGCATAAGGATTCACGAAATCGCGAAGTCCAAAACTCTGAGTTGGCGAAAGAATCTAGTTCATAACCGTTGGGGAGGCATCCTTTGTTGAATGCATTGGAGTTTAACATTTAGGTAGTTTCGAAGACAAGAGGTCGGGGTTCTTTGTTCCGAAATTCCCAAAATTGAAAAATGCGATACAGATGTGGAGGAGGACCCGGCCAAAGATTTTGGCACTTCAGCATTTTAGGTTTCAAAGGTTGAATAGACAAGGGATTCGACAACCAGATTCATGAAATCACGAAATCTAAAATCCCAAAAGGAAAAAAAATCCCCAATCATATTTGTTGGTCAGTTATGGAATACACCTTATGTGTGGGGCATTCCCTGTGGGGGAAACCAAAGAGTCAATCTGACTCAGGGGAAGATTTGGAACGATCCTAAGACTAGGAGGTCATGCAGAACCTACTAAGGTAGGGGGTGCTATGTCAGTGTGGTATCAGAGCACAAAACAAATCCTTTGCTTTCTGTAGCAGGGAGAAGGAAAACATTTCTTAGCCATGCTGTCAAGAAGAAGAGATAGGCCAATGCTTGATCAAGTAGTGTAAAGAGAAATGCGTGACTTATGTGCCAGGCTTGATGCCATGGAGACAGCACAAAGGTGTACAGTTGACGCTAGGGATATCAACGAAGCTGAAAGTGAAAATGAATATGGACATGAAGGAGAAGAAGCTGCATTCGAAGATGCTGCAAATGAATGCCCATTCAGGGTTGTTGCAAGGATAGGTGCTAGAGAAAAAATGGACATTCTAGTGTATGAAGGCAATTTAGATGTTGAAGAACTTCTAGACTATATTAGATCTCTAGACAAATACTTCGACTATGAGGATGTAAAGGAACATAAGAAAGTTAAACATGTCATCAGTAGACTTAAAGAGAATGCAACATTATGGTGGGATGAACTGCAGACTGACAGACGCTGCAAGGGAAAGCAGAAAATCAAGAGCTAGGATAGAATGGTTGCAAAGATGAAATCCAAATTTATACCCAAGGATTATCAAATCACTCTGTTTTGGAGGATGTATAATTTGAGATAGAAGCTCATGTCAGTGAAATAATACACTGAAGAATTCTACAAGATAAACATTAGAGAAGGTCATCGGGAGAGCGATTATGAAAAGGTTACTAGATACATGAATGTTCTACGATATGAAATTCAAGATGAGATAAGTATGATGACCCTTCATACTGTAGAAGATGCCTATCATATGGCTCTCAAAGCTGAAGAGAAGATGAGACGGAAGCAAGGTCAAAGAGGTCGAGGTAGAAGTCAAGGCAGAGGAAAAAAGTTTTCCCAAGACAGAACTCAGAAACCTAAATAAGAGGGAAAGAAACCTCAGACTCAACATGAGAGAGGAGGAAGTTCACAGAGAGGGAAGTATGATGATAGAAATACTTTTCCTCAAGCTAGAGGAAGAGGAAGAGGCAGAGGTGGTGATGTAAAATGCTTTGTCTATTGAAAGATTGGACATGTTGGAGCCGCCCTTGTTTTTTGACCTCGCGCAATTTTCAACATTTGATACTTGACATTTAACGTTGTTCTTCTTTTCCTTCCAAAATCATAAGACTTTTTAATCTCGTCATCTGAATAGCAAGGCTTTTTCAATTCCAAAAGAAGAGATTCATTTTTCGCCAATATGTTTGCCTTTTTGCTTTATTTTGGAATATCGTAAGTCAGATATCGCAAGTCGAACGCTTTGATTTTTTAATTCACAAGTCCCGAGTCGTGAGAATGTGAACTCGGTTCTAATTTTCGTCCAAGGAAAAGAATAATATCAAACCGTTAACCTTTGTTTAGACATCGTTGGGGTTTCGCGACTCGGCATTCGTCGACCCTAAATTTTTATTTTTACTACCCCAAGAGCCGAGAACACAATAACCTTTTGATAACCTTAGTCAAGAACCGAGTGTAAAAAAACTAACCACAATTAAACTTGGTTCTTGACACATCGCCGCTCGACACTTTCTTTCATAAAGTTAAGATGTCCAAAACTCCGATTCGCGAAGTTGCTACATAATTATAGCGAGATTAATTAATCGCCTAATCTAAGATTTCCTTCTCTTAATTCGACCCTTAATTGTCGTCGCATCGCGATATCGCGACTCGGCATATCATTCTCCTGAAAGTTTGTCTTCCAATTCCTGAATCATGATATCACGGTTAAGTTAATCATGTCATTAAAGATCCGCCACATCACGATTATTGTTTATTAACGCTAAAATCGGAACTCACAGTCTCGCGAGTTGTAAATTCAAAACGTCATAGGGAAATTTACGAGGTGGCGAAAAGCAAGGAAATATTTAAGTCGTTAAGATTTGAAATTTTGGAAAAATGAAATTAAGCGAGGTACACCCCACGCATCTAGGTTGGCACACTTCACGAGGGATTTACTTGCTCTCCATGACCCAATTGCCTGTCAAAACTGTCGAACATTGATGGCATTAATATAATATTTAGAGTAGATCCACGAACAAGTAAGATCAGATTCATACAATAAATTTTTCTTTATTATGTGATTTGACAGACTTGTTCAAAGGCTGCAGGGTTTTCAAATATATACGAAATGTTTCATTATGTTTTGGATATTTTTCATATGTGTACAGAGCTCACCTTTCTTCAAGGGAACTCATTTCTGCATGTATACACAGGTCTACTGCAGAAGAGAAAAAAAGAAAGCTTCAGCTATGGCGCCAAGAAGAGCAGCGAAAGAGGGTGTCGAGGTTGTAGCACAGGGTTCAGACAATGTCTTAGACACTTCTCCTCGGACTGGCGGATCAGTAGACACCTGGTCGACTATCTCAGATATTCTGAAATCTGGGTTGATAAACTGCCCAGACTCAGATGACGATGACATTGATATTGTAAGGGACGACCTGAACACTAAGTACAAGACAGTTATTCAGTTGGGGATGCACCTAGTTGCAGCCAGACCTCGGTTTCTCCCATACTATGACATGATCCAATGGGCATTGGATCATGTCGACTTACCCACCAGAACCATCATAAATGATCGACGAAACACGGTCGGGACTTTCAGACCAGAGCATATCCAGTCTATGTATAGGCTGCCAACGACTTCTGAATATATATATATATATATATATATATATATATATATATGGCAGTGAATTCCTGCAGGAATTCAAAAAGAAGGAGTGCGAAGAATATGATAAAACCATGGGTGGTTTGATAAAAGACTGGGTTTCACGCTCTGCAACATTTAGAGTAAATGATAAAGGCGTGTATTCAATTTCTTCGCTGCAGCCACCATTCATATATGTGGCAATGATGGCATGTCGGATTTTCGGCAGCGAGGATACCGCACATTTTTACATCTGGTGGGTACCCCTTCTCTTATGGGTAGCAAAAGGTAGCTCATTCAATTGGTCGAAGATGCTCTCCGATAGCTTGTTCGACAGGGTCACGGAGTACCGGGAGAAAAAAACAGTCGGGAGGGCATCCAGACTCTTCATGTCCATGTATATCATGGATGCAATTTGCTCCATGACGCCTTTCCCTTTAATGAATTGGGCTTGGAGTCCAACCGAGGAAAAAAATATACATGAGTACCATGATAAGTTGTGGGAAAATAACGCAAATAAGTTTATTTATGAGATTTTCAATTGGGTGATGGTACCCCTGCACGTCGCCATTTTTAGTCTTACACCACCCCGCATCTCTGATAGCATTGCTGCGAATTTGAGCCGTATCACAGACTGGTACGTAGAGGAAGAATTCTTCTATTTGAGAGTTTTCGGAGCCACTGTTCCTCCTCTGGCGCTCCCACAATTCATCCCCGACAAGCTATCCTGTCTCGAGATTGCTCGGCAAATAGTAATCGGCGGAGTGAGCAAAGAGCTCAAAGCATCGGCCAAGAAGGTATGGCCATCTTTCCCTATTCGACTGAATTCATATTCATTATTAGATTTTGGACATGCTAAAGCGGAGGCTGCAGCCATTGAGGACTTGAGCCTATTCTCTATCGAGTACAAAAAGCATGATCCCCTGGGAATTGTAAGTGCTCATTTGGGAAATTGTGGATTGAAGAGGTTCGAACATGAATATTCTCCCTCGGATGATGTTTTCCTAGGGGCGAGATCCTATTCGGAGGTGCAATTTTGAATCGGATCCCTACCACGCACAGACAGAGCTTCTGTTTTAAAATTTCAAGAGCATAGGAAAATATGCCTTCTCGTTGTGTTGGGAGGATTGGGACTTTCTAAGGATAAATAAAAGGAGGCCGGAAGTTCTATGGGACAGACTTCTAATCCTAAAAAACATCAGGAAAGGGAGTAGGAACAGAATCCCAAACAAGGAAAAAGTCCTGAGTGAGAGAAGAGTCATGAGCCGAAGAAGAATCCAGAAAAGAAGAAGAAGCTTGAGCAGGAGGAGAATCCCGAAACAGAAAAAGAGATTATTGATCCTCCCAAGGAGCATAGTCCTGAGATGAAAATAAAAGAGACAGACCCACCAAAAAGTCAGAAACCAGAGGTGGGGACTAAGACCTCTGATCCCCCAAAAGAGAAAGATCCACTCAGCACACCAGGGAAAATGACGAAGCAAATCGGGGCACCCATCACCTCTGTCACCCCTTTGCAGTCAGCGCAAGGAAACATACAGGAAGGATGGATTTTTGGTGAAGAACTGAGGCCTATAAGGGCAGAGGAACTCCCTCCTAATGAATTCTTTTTTGACAAAAAGAGGAAAGATGTAGTAAAGCGAGAATTTTACCAAGAGGGAGAGTCCACTGGTAAAAAATTCAAAGTGATGACCGATGGGATGAATAATAAGAAGGATGAATTTGCCACGGAAATTGTAGGGGCGCTGGGAGCGTATGCGATGGAAAATCAATTCTCGGTCACGGCGTTAAAAAATCAGCTCAGAGCAAAGAGTCGGCTAATCAAGACTCTTGAAGCTTGAATAGCTTCGACTGCGGAAGATGCTAAGAGTCAAGCGAGTGGGGAAATAGAGCTGGCCCAATTGGCCGATAAGAAAGAAATTGAAGTCCTCAAGACCAAACTGGAACAAGCAAATTCCATGATCGGAGATGGTCGGGTACAATCAGGCCAGCAGAAGGATGCAATTACACAGCTACAGACTCAGTTGAAGATTGCAGAAAGCAAGGCGGTTGACATCAAGATCATTAAATCTCAAGCAACTGATATTCGGAGTAGGATCTCCTCTGCTCAACAAAGCCTGCTAAAGAAAGTAGGAGAGATTCGAGAAGACTGCTTGTTAATACAGTGAATCTCTGAGAATCTGATTAACAGAGAAAGGAACGTAGAATCTGCTCGGGTTTCTTTCCAAGAGGCAGTGATAGCGACCAACAACAGGTTTTCAGGGCATCCCGGGCTCACCATTGCCGAACAAACCAGGGGTAATATCTTGTTAAAGAATTGGGAACAGGATATTACTTTGAGCAAAGAGCAGGCTCAAAAATTGGCAAATTCATTAGAAGAGGCCGTCAATAACATAAATGGTGAGCAGTTGGGGATAGAAATTGGAGGTGACACAGAGGTGCTAAGGCAGACGAATATAGATCGGATTTCTCTCGACATAAAGGAGGGGAATAACAGAAATTCAGCGGAAATCTCCCAGATGGACAGGATAAACCCGACTCAAATCTACAAACATTTGATTCAGCCTAGTGCACAACTTGGCTCCCTTGAGCTCGTAGATATACAAATAAATGATAAACTTCCACAGTTGGCCCGAGAGTGTTATCTTGCCGAAGCCCGTTGTCAGGCCGAGCCTTCACAGCTTGTGACCCAATTTGTGAACAAGTGTATAATGTACACTGAATCCATGCGAGGATAGGCACCTAGCACTTCTTAAAAGATATAATTGATGAAATGGAGTTATCTCGTTCCCCCCAGCTATCAATGCAAAGCCTTCACAGCTCATATTTCATTTTTTGGGACAAATGTATCATGTGTATTAAATCTAAGAAAAAACAAGCACATGGCATCTTTTTGAAAATGGATTCAGACAGATGGAGTAATTTGGCTCTTCCGAACCGAGAGGTCAATCTTGTATAAATAGATCACAAAAAGAAGAGAAGAAGGCAGGACTTTTTGGTACTAACTGTAAGAGATTTTTTGCATCAAAGGAGTTAATACAAGCAATTTGAAGATTCCCGATTCTGTCACGACTATGTTGCAAGTTTGTTTTGTCATGTTCTTTGTTTCTTTTCATTTTGCTCAACATAATTGATGTGTATCACTGTAATTTAGTACGACCACTACTATGGTGAAAGGTTTGCATATTTTTCTATAATTGTCTCTTGTCTTTCCTCTGCACCAGCTATTAGCGGGTGTAAGACCAATTTACACTTACAGAATTTTATGTTTATTTACACTAAGTCAATTATGTTTATGTCATTTGCTTCTTCTATGTATACATGAGTTTTCCACCGACAGGAACTTCGCGTCATCTGCATCTTAATGTTTTCTCCCATCTCACGTTATTTTTATCGGAAACAACACAGTTATAGGAAAGGGCCTTCAATTTGCATTCTTATTTCATCTTTTTTTTATGCAAAGGGTTTCTCTTTATTTTCGTCCGAATTAAAACAACAAATAAACGATCTCTTTAAAAACCATTTCTGTACTGGAACTATTACTCAATGACTGTTCCTGCAACAACTCAACCTAATATTCAACCCGGATTATCTAGTCAAATACATATCGCTTTAAATCTCTTAGACACAATCCTTAAAACTGCGAACACCCGGGACGAATTGGAACAATCATGGGCAGCCATTGAGCATGACATAACTGCTCAAGAGCAGTTGGAAGCTAGACGACGAGAACGTAGAAATCTTCTCTAGTTTCTCATACCAAAGGTTAGTATAATCCTGTATCAATCTTTAGTATTCTTTCAGATGCCTTGACACTGTACTTTAAGCTTTAGTACAGACTCAGGAACAACATCTTTCTAGCGTCGTTGCCGGGGAGCGAAGTTACGAAATATTTTCCCCGGGAGAACGACAAACTATTTCGTTGATAGTGCTACTCTTTGATAGTGAACATAGAGTGCACACAGTCTTAAGGATTTTTAAATATTTCACTTGGCGACTCCACTGAAACACAAACTGGCGTCTGGTAGAAGGCACACCAGACAGAACCCGGATGGCAGGCCTATTACACCTATTAATGATCCTAAAAAAGTTTTAAAAGCGAAAGGCTCGTCTGAGGTAACCGCTTCAATTAATAAACCCAAAAACCCACTTGTAAAGACTAAATGCCCTTCAGAACCTTTTACTTCCTACAACCCTCTGTCTGATACCAAATATCTGGAAACAAACTAATCAGAATTTAGGAGTGAGCCACATCAAACTTTCCCATCTATAAACAAGGGAAAAGGTCCTTTGGAAAGATTGTTATCTTTTGACATACCATCCTTTCTTCATCAGAACTTCCCAGTTTCACCTGATTCAAAAAAGTGTGTTACACCCCCATTTTCTACTCCCAAGTCAATGGTAGGCATCGGAGGGGGAGGTGGAGGAAATCCGAATGCCCCTCCTCCCGGAGTATTTGCAAAATTAGCGGTGATATACGCTCCCCTAGTTTTACCCGCTCACCTACATGATTTACCTGACAACTACATCAAAAATCTTCCTAAGTTTATTGCGGAGGGAGATCTAACCACAGCCGAGCATATAATATTCTTTGACCAGTTTGCAGACATATGCGGTATCGAGCACGAGGATGTTTATTCGAGACTACTTGTCCAAACTTTCGAAGGACAGGTCCGAACTTGGTTTCGGAGTCTTCCTGCAGCTTCTATTCGAACATATAACGCCTTGGAAGACGCTTTCCTCAGACAATGGGGAGCGCGAAAAGATCACTTATATTACCTTACCGATTTTGGGTCCCTAAGGAAGAAGAACTCAGAAACAGTAATGGAATTTATTTTGAGATTTAACAAACTGTATAATAAAATTCCAGCTGTTGTCAAAAACTTTCCCAACCCTCAGCCAAAGTAACCTTTGCAGGAGCTTTCGAACCTGATTTTTCCCTACTTTTGCTAGAAAGAAGAGGAGACACCCTGAATAGAATGCAAGACGATGTTGTCGAAATAGAATCTAATATGATGGCTTCAAGTAAATTGAAGGCTAAAGCAGAAACAACCAACCATGATAACAGGCGCTATAGGGAACCAGTGGGTCCTTCCGGGTCAAATAGATACACTGATGACAGAGTGGATGATATGGCCCGAATAATAAAAGATTTGTCTAACAAAATTTCTAGGATGGAGTTGGATCAAGCTAAAGTTGATTCTTCTAACAAAAGGGATTTCAGGAGAAACCCAAATCCCCAAAATCAACAGAGGCAAGTAAAGAATGAAGATCAAAAAATACAAACTCCACTAAAGAACGAAAATTTTATAGGAGCAAGTGACCTCCAAGATTTTGAACATCCGGAAGATGAAGTTGCATGTTTCGGTGATGAGTGTTCGCAACCATTTCTGACTAGGGAAGACTATGAGACATCCTTAAATACTCCTCAATCATCTAATAAAGAAGAAGAAGGTAATCATGCTAACCTCTGCGTATCTCAACTAGAAACAGAAATGATAGCAGCCAATTTTCAACCTAGATACAATCTGAGATCAAAAAATAAGCCCACCTCAACTAACCAACCCAATAAAATCCTGCCCAGGGATCAATCTCATGAAATTCCTTTGGAAGAGGCGTTGTTACCTAGCAATAAAGTCAAGATAACAAAGACTCAAGAGTCTAAGGTGAAAAAAGCTAAAACTGAAACAAAGGAAACAGAGCCGATAGATAAAGTTACATCTGAGACTAAGGTCAAAAGTGATAAAACAATTTAGACAAACAAATCGGAAGAAAAAACCTCGGAAGTCTTAACCAAAGAAACGGACAAGGCCAATACATCTTACAATTTTGAAAATGAATTAAATAAAATTAAGATACTGATTCCTCTGATAGAATTAGCGAAAAACCCAACTTATCGCAAGAAAATTGCCAAAGTGATGGGTGTTTATGAGCTCGAAAGCCACTCTGATGTTATCAACCTAGAAGATGATAGACCTAACATCACCTTTGGTCCCCATTTTGAGGGATCCAAAGACAACGTCGCTCCTTTCTATATCACCCTAAATATACATGACCAACTGCTACATAACTGCATGTTAGACTCCGGGGCTTCACATAATGTTATACCCAAAATGATAATGGAAAGGCTGGGCCTCCAGATCACTAGACCCTATGGAGATCTATACTCTTTCGATTCAAGAAAGGTTAAATGTGTGGGAATGATAAAATATCTGGTTGTTACCCTGGCTCAGGTCCCATTCAAGAGTGTCTTGATGGATGTGGTTATTGCAGATATTCCCCCCAAATATGGTATGTTGTTATCCAGATCATGGGGAGCCAAGTTAGGAGGTTCTCTACAATTGGACATGTCGTATGCCACAATTCCTATATTCGGCGGTCAGTTTACCCGATTGTACAGAGAAACAAGATTGGCATATACTGTCAATGATCCTCAGAATCCAAATAATTTTCCCATTTATGTCGCGGACCAAGATCTGGGAAATTTCATATTGTCTTTCGATGATGGTTTAAATGGATGTCCAGAAGAACTTGATATGAAACAAGAAGAGCTTAGCCCCTTGACTGAAGAACTATGCAAAAGTGGTCTCTGGAAGATGTACTTTGATGGCGCTTCATCTTCTGAAGGAGCTGGTGCTGGCATACTTTTGATAGCACCTGAGGGTAAGTTTACCGTTCCTTTCTCATATCGCTTGCAGTGGGACATAGATTACACCAACAACGTATGCGAGTATGAAGCATTAATCTTAGGTTTAGAGGTAGCCAAGAATTTAAACATAAAAAATTTGGAAGTTTACTGTGATGTTGAATTGATAGTAAAACAAGTAAACCGACAATACCAAGCCAAACATCCCAGACTAAGGACATACTGAAATTGTGCTTGGGATTTGATGGAGAATTTTTTCTCATCTATAAAAGTCCATTTTATTCCTCACACAGAGAACTTACATGCTGACGCATTGGCTAAGGCGGCTTCGACTTTTTTCCCTCCCATGAACGTTAAACTGAAATATCATATTGAAATCAGATATAAACCCTCTATACCAGACAATGTCCAACACTGGCAAGTTTTTGAAGATGACGAATAAATTCAGAAATTTCTTATAGCAATAGGCGAGTTCTCTGAAACCCATCCAGATCAAGAAAACCAAAACGACCCAATGTGGGTCATGCAAGAAGATGAAGGTCCTGAAACTTTCCGAGAAAAAATAGTCGATCATTGCATGTTGGTCCTCAAAAATAACCAAATCCCGAAAGGCTTAATTCCTTTGGAAAGACTCTTCGATCAGAATGACATACCTGTAAAATCCACTTTGCAACCCCAACCAGAAGAAGTGGAGGATTGTGACATAGGGACTCAAAAAGAAGCCAGAATCGTAAAGATATCTAAATTCCTCCCTCCCAAGGTAAAAGACCAGTATAGAGACTTACTCAAACAGTATAAAGATGTTTTTGCCTGGTCCTATGATGAGCTTCGAACATATGATACTTCTATAATTGAGCACAAGATCCCTTTGAAACCCGGAGTTAAACCTTTTAGACAGAAGCTCAGACAGTTTAAACCCATTTTGTTTCCTATTATTGAAAAGAAGGTTAAGAAGCTTTTAGACACGAAAATAATTGTACCTCTGAGATACTCAGACTGGATAGCAAATTTTGTCCCGGTCAGGAAAAAGAACGGGGAAATTAGACTGTGTGTAGATTTCCGGAACCTGAACAGATCCTCTCTTAAAGATAATTATCCACTCCCTAAAGTGGATCATGTCCTGGAAAGGGTGGTTGGAGAGAATCAAATGTCTATGATAGATGGGTTTTCTAGATATAATCAAATCGCCATGAACGAACAAGACAGAGAAAAAACCGCTTTCACCACACCATGGGGTACATTCATGTATGATAAAATGCCTTTTGGTTTAATGAATGCAGGGGCTACCTTCCAGCGTGCTATGGATATCGCTTTCATTGGGGAAAAAGATAAGTTCGTAGTAATCTACCTTGACGATTTGACGGTTTTTTCTAAAACCGATGAAGAACATTTGGTCCATTTAAAACAAACTTTCGAAAAATGCCGCAGATATGGTCTGTCTTTGAACCCAAAGAAATCACATTTCTCTATGCAGGAAGGTAAGATTCTAGGCCATATCATATTTAAATATGGGATCAATATTGATCCTAAGAGGGTTGAAGCGATACAAACTATCAAGATTCCTAGAAATGTTAAAGAAATTCAATCCTTCTTAGGAACAATAAATTTCTTGCGAAGATTTATACCAAACTTCGTTGAGATTGTCAAATTGATCACAACAATGCTAAAGAAAGATAGCAGAGTAAATTGGACGATCGAGGCCAAAGCATCGTTCGAGCGTATCAAAAAAGTCATCAGCGAGGCACCTGTGTTAACAAGCCCTGATTATTTGAGAGATTTTCTCATCTTCTCATTCACTTCCGAACATACTATCGCCGCGGTGTTGCTGCAAAAAGATGATGGAGGCTTCGAACGCCCGATCGCATTTTTTAGCAAGAGCCTTAGAGACGCCGAGCTAAAATACAATATAATAGAAAAACAGGCATATGCGATGGTGGAAGCGCTAAAAGAATTCAAGACTTACGTTCTGCATTCAAAAATTATAGCGTATGTACCAACTAGTGCTGTGAAGGATATATTGGTACAACCGGATAGTGATGGAAAACGAGGGCGCTGGCTCGCTAAAATACAAGAATTTGATCTAGAAATCAAGCCAACTAAATTAATAAAAGGAAAGGGTTTGGCCAAACTCCTAGCTGAGTCGAACCTTAGAGCTCTTGAAATCAATTGCCTCCAAGGAGAATACGAAGATACACACTTGCAAGATCCAGAAGACCAGACGTATCCAAACAAGGTTGAAGAAAAATTCACATCGTCAGGCTGGTATAAAAATATAGTTTTCTATTTGATAAACCTGAAATGTCCAGATGGACTAACACCAGCCAAATACAGAACTCTAAAACTCCATGCTGTAAAGTATTGCATCTCAGAAAATCAACTATACTGGAAGGATCCGCTCGGGTTCTTACTAGTCTGTCTGGTTGAGACAGAAACTCCATTGGTCATAGAGGAATTCCATGAAGGAATCTTTGGAGGACACCATGCATGGAGAGCCACGGCCTACAAGATCCTGAGGGCCGGATACTATTGGCCAAAACTATTTTTGGATGTTAATGTCAAAGTACCTGCCTGTCACTCGTGTCAAGTATTCGCTGGTAAGCAGAAACTCCCTGCATTACCACTCGTTCCAGTCAAAACTGAAGCCCCATTTCAACAATGGGGATTAGACTTTATAGGGGAAATTAATCCCCATTCCTGTGCTCAGCATAAGTGGATCTTAACGGCCACTGATTATTTTACAAAATGGGTAAAAGCAATTCCAACTAAAAGGGCAATAGACTCGGTGGTGATTGACTTCTTGGTGGATAACATATTATCAAGATTCGGATGTCCCCGAAAGATCATCACTGACAACGCCCAGACTTTCAAATCCATGGCCATGGTCAACTTCTGCCAAAAGTACAGTATCGTTCTCGTCCATTCCACTGCTTATTACCCTCAGGGAAATGGGCTGGCTGAATCGTCTAATAAGAGCCTGGTAAACGTAATCAAAAAAGTACTGAACGAAAACAAGAGGTCTTGGCATGTCCATTTAAAGCATGCATTGTGGGAAAACCGCATCAGCACTAAAAGGTCTATCTGCATTTCACCTTTTCATATGGTATATGGGACCGAGGTGGTTCTCCCTATTAACTTGGCATTGCCAGTGATGAAATTATGGCAGGATCAAAATGAAGAGCACAATCATGTAACCAAAAGAATTAACCAACTGATTGAGGTTCAACAGCTCAGAGTGGAGGTTGATGAGAGAATGCAGAAATACTAGGATGGTATGAAAGCATTGTTCGATCTCAAAGAAAAGGACAGAAAATTCTTCCCAGGTGACTTGGTGTTAATATGGGATGCGAGAAGGGAAGGAGCTGCGAAGAACGACAAATTTGACTACCTTTGGTATGGACCATTCAGGGTCTCGGCTCCAGAAGGAAAAAATTCCTTTCTCCTGGAAAATATTGATGGAGAAGTTCTCAGCGCCCCCGTCAATGGGCGATATCTAAAGCATTATATGACTTGACAGTCATCGGATGAAAAGGGAAATAAAATAAAATGAAAAATAAGAAATTGTATATATATATAATTGTAACTAAATAAATTTTGTTATGAATTTTTGTACATATTTATGTTTTTCCTCAAGCATTTACTTTTTATTTTTGGTTTTCCTTCATAGACGCTCGACGCATTCTAAACCAATTCGTATTTTTTTCTTCAGGATTCCAGCTGTAGGAGAAACTAGCTCAAGACATAAGGTGCAGATCTGTGTTGGAGCTAAGACAACATAAAACAGGTGATACATATGAAAATTCATAGTCCACGAGGAAATTGAAAAGACAAAGGTGAGTTTTTTCGATACACAAGTCATGAAAGGTTGTTTTAGCGATCTGAGGTAATATTGTTCAAACTGAAATATAAAATATTAGATTACAGGACTATTGTTGGCTCGATGGTCTCCGTACTAAATTTGAATGATGGATTAAAGAAAAAATGCAGTCATTCATGATTTTCGTTCCCAAATGCATTTGAAGAATAATCCAGAACTGTTGTGATCTTTTTGATATTAAACCATTCGATTGCTGCTTTGTTTTCTGGTTTTTTTGGGGGCCTAACTTTAGTGAGTCACTATCTTCCCAAGCCTTTGGGAAGGGATAAAGGGTTTTTTGTTTCAAACCCCAGGGATTCCGAAGCAGATCTTAATAAGAAAGCTGGTTTTCACAACTGCTTGATCCTCTGCTAAGCTAAGGAACGCCTATAGTGATCCTAACTTTCCTAGGTTTTTCAATAGCGTCCAGAAAATCAAAGCTTTCTTAAACAGGATGTTCCTTTAAATTTTATTATTCTCCCCTGTCTCCCTGAGAACTAAAGGTCTTGTGAGGGTCAAAGAAAGGTTGATACCGAGTAATCAAAATAAGTTGACAGACCTCTAATAAAAAATAAATTACACAGATCTCAGCCCTGATATAAACTGATTGCTCCCATCTTCGTGTTTTAAAAATAAAATACTGAGACAGGTGGTGAAAGGAAATTCAGAAATGATGGCCCCCACCTAGTCCATTAAGATGATGAAAGGAAATTCAGAAATGATTGCCCTCGTCTTAGCATTTAAACGCATAAATATTTTCCGAAGTGGTGAAAAGAAATTCAGTGAAAAAGGGTCAGACAACTTCACCGGGGTACTGAACAGGCTCGCTGGCAGTGAAGCAATGTCTGAGAGATCTGTAAGGCTGTTATACGTAAACATCAATTAACTCGGGCAATCAATGCTTTCTGAAAACTAGATCATTTCCCCAAAATTCCGACGGGACTCCCCTTTTTTAGATTATATAATATCATTCTTTGATGCAAGCTGAGAATCACAGGACCTGTTGAATATCCTAGGGCAGTTACGACTGTCTGGAAGCATTCCCCAAACTTAGTAGTGAGAAAGAGAAAATTGCGAAGGTGTCTTCAACTGTCTTTGGAAAGAGTATCTGAGTTCAAAAAAGTTTCTGGGTTACCAAGCGAAAGCTTTTTTCCCCCTTTCTTTCTTTTTCCTTGGATTTTTTCCTTGATTTTAGCCTATGACTCCATTTTACCCAATTTTGGCACCTGGTCTACTGTTCTTCCCACCTCACAGGAAAGCGAGATCCCTAGTTGGAGCCTATGTTGGAGCTGCCCTTGTTTTTTCACCTCACGCAATTTTCAACATTTGATACTTGACATTTAACGTTGTTCTTCTTTTCCTTCCAAAATCATAAGACTTTTTAATCTCGTCATCTGAATAGCAAGTCTTTTTCAATTCCAAAAGAAGAGATTCATTTTTCGCCAATATGTTTGCCTTTTTGCTTTATTTTGGAATATCGTAAGTCGGATATCGCAAGTCAGATGCTTTGATTTTTTAATTCAAAAGTCCCGAGTCGCAAGAATGTGAACTCGGTTCTATTTTTCGTCCAAGGAAAAGAATAATATCAAACCTTTAACCTTTGTTTAGACATCGTCGGGGTTTCGCGCCTCAGCATTCGTCGACCCTAAATTTATATTTTTACTACCCCGAGAGCCGAGAACGTTGTTATCACTGAAATTTCGTCTGCACATGGCGACAAGAACTCCACATCATCAAAACAACAATGAAGTCATTCATGGCACTGAATTAAGTTCACAACATTCCAGAAGGGTCAAAAACTATACCAAGTAACCAAAAATTGAAGGGCACTTTACAGCAGCTTGATGCACGTGCATATGCATGGGACAAAAACGTGTTATCAGCGCATGCGCGCCCCGACGCGCGCATGTCAACACAAAAACCCATGCATCTGCTAATACGGTGCATTAATTTCATAAGTCGGCCTCCCGACCGCCTATGGATCGGCCCCCGAGATGATTTAACCCTCGAATCAGGGTCGTCTCTGCAAATTCGGCAAATTAAATGACCTAAGTGAACCCTAAACAGGTCTGTGTTCACACCAGAAGTTGGTTACGTGACCGCCTGGAAAAATGCTATAAATAGCCGTGAAGACTCATTGTTTCAACAAAGAATTCAAGGCATTGTTACGCTGTCCAGATGATTCAGAGCTCAGCCTTTGACAAACAATTCATCAGTAGTTTAACTCAGAGTTCTTTCATCACTCAGTTTAGTTTTATTCAGTTGTAAGGAAAGCTTCGGTTGAGGGCCCCAAAGAGCCTTCCGCTGGAGGGAGAAGGAACACCTGTCCCTCTCTTATGCGTGCGCTCTGGTTTCAATAAAGCACCTGCCTGAAACCTTGGATGACACATGTGTCTCATGTTTGATGTTTTTGTTTATTTTTGAATTGTTATTTTCTTTCAGCTGTTAGTTAGATTAGATTATAGTTTGTTTATGTTTCTGTTAACCATTCTATCCACAGCATCCTATTCTGCCTTGCCAAGCCCAACAAGGCATGCCAGTGTTCCTATTTTTTCTCGCCCGATGACGATTTGAACGCGAACAGATTGGCGAATCCACTGGGGATTTTTTGGTATTGAATCCTCCCTCAATTGGGTTTAATTCGCTTTCCTTTTGTTTTTTTTAACTTGCAGGGACTCAAACCGTCTTTCGCCGACCTGTTAACTGGCTGATTCACAGCAGAATTGAGAGAACCGGTGTTTTTTCTCAAACGTGCGGGTATTACACCCCACAGACGCGCGCATGCGCTCTGGTTTTGATACAGTCCGCGCGCACACGCGCACCTGTCCATGCTAACAGTCGCGCATTTGAACAAAATTTATCATTGTAAGGTTTTGATGTGGGGAAAGTCAGTTTCCTTTTCAAAAATGATGTATGCATGCTCTAAATACTGCACCACTTAGACCCCTCAACTTATAAAGGGGATAATCTAGCAAACATAGGCACTTAGGTGGATAAAAATCATTTTTTCCTTATTTGCTTTTCGCCACGTGGATGGTTCATTTTGTTTTATAATCTAAGTGGAACATCGAATCACATCTAAACTCACATTCGGGACTAGAAGTTGCAAGTAACAATCTTGAGTATGCTCTTCTCTCGCGCCATCAAGCGACCTTGAGAATCAGAAAAAGATTGCGAAAGCGATCTCATCTCCCTTTAAACAAAAAATTTCAA
>ML777001.1:185338-198332 GCA_009831015.1 Picea engelmannii
TTCTTTCAGCTGTTAGTTAGATTAGATTATAGTTTGTTTCTGTTTCTGTTAACCATTCTGTCCACGGCATCCTGTTCTGCCTTTCCAAGCCCAACAAGGCATGCCAGCGTTCTTATTTTTCCTTGCCCGGTGAAGATTCAAACGCGAACAAACGCGATAACCTTTTGATAACCTTAGTCAAGAACCGAGGGTAAAAAAACTAACCACGATTAAACTTGGTTCTCGGCACATCGCCGCTCGACACTTTCTTTCATAAAGTTAAGATGTCCAAAACTCCGATTCATGAATTTGCTACATAATTATAGTGAGATTAATTAATTGCCTAATCTAAGATTTCCTTCTCTTAATTTGACCCTTAATTGTCACCGAATCACGATATCGCGACTCGTCATATCATTCTCCTGAAAGTTTGTCTTCCAATTCCCGAATCACGATATCACGGTTAAGTTAATCATGTCATTAAAGATCCACCACATCGCGATTATTGTTTATTAACGCTAAAATCAGAACTCACAGTCTCGTGAGTTGTAAAGTCAAAACGTCATAGGGAAATTTATGAGGTGGCAAAAAGCGAGGAAATATTTAAGTCGTTAAGATTTGAAATTTTGGAAAAATGAAATTAAGTGAGGTACACCCCGTGCATCGAGGTTGGCACACTTCACGAGGGATTTACTTTCTCTCCATGACCCGATTGCCTGTCAAAACTACTGAACATTGATGGCATTAATATAAGATTTAGGGTAGATCCACGAACAAGTAAGATTAGATTCATACAATAAATTTGGCTTTATTTTGTGATTTGACAGACTTGTTCAAAGGCTGCAGGGTTTTCAAATATATACGAAATGTTTCATTCTATTTTGGATATTTTTCATATGCGTACAGAGCTCACCTTTCTTTGAGGGAACTCATTTCTGCATGTATACACAGGTCTACTGCAGAAGATCAAAAAAACAAGCTTCAGCTATGGCGCCAAGAAGAGCAGCGAAAGCGGGTGTTGAGGTTGCAGCACAGGGTTCAGACAATGTCTCAAACAATTCTCCTCGGACTGGCGGCTCAGTAGACACCTGGTCGACTATCTCAGATATTCTGAAATCCGGGTTGATAAACTGCCCAGACTCAGATGATGATGACATTGATATTGTAAGGGACGACCTGAACACTAAGTACAAGACAATTATTCAGTCGGGGATGCACCCGGTTGCAGCCAGACCTCGGTTTCTCCCATACTACGACATGATCCGATGGGCATTGGATCATGTCGAATTACCCACCAAAACCATCAAAAATGATCGACGAAACATGGTCGGGACTTTCAGACCAGAGCATATCCAGTCTATGTATAGGCTGCCAACGACTTCTGAATATATATATGGCAGTGAATTCCTGCAGGAATTCAAAAATAAGGAGTGCGAAGAATATGATAAAACCATGGGTGGTTTAATAAAAGACTGGGTTTCGTGCTCCGCAACATTTAGAGTAAATGATAAAGGCATGTATTCAATTTCTTCGTTGGAGCCACCATTCATATATGTGGCAATGATGGCATGCCAACTTTTCGGAAGCGAGGATACCACACATTTTTACATCCGGTGGGTACCCCTTATCTTCCAGGTAGCAAAAGGTAGCTCATTCAATTGGTCGAAGATGCTCTCCGATAGTTTGTTCGACAGGGTCACAGAGTACCGGGAGAAAAAAGCAGCCGGGAGGGCATCCGGATTCTTCATGTCCGCGTATATCATGGACGCAATTTGCTCCATGACGCCTTTCCCTTTAATGAATTTGGCTTGGAGTCCAACTGAGGGAAAAGATATACATGAGTACCATGATAAGTTGTGGGAAAATAATGCAAATAAGTTTATTTATGAGATTTTCAATTGGGTGATGGTACCCCTGCATGTCGCCATTTTTTGGTCTTACACCACCCCGCATCTCTGATAGCATTGCTGCGAATTTGAGCCGTATCGCAGACTGGTACGTAGAGGAAGAATTCTTCTATTTGAGAGTTTTCGGAGCCACTGTTCCTCCTCTGGTGCTCCCACAATTCATCCCCGACAAGCTAGCCTATCGCGAGATTGCTCGGCAAATAGTAATCGGTGGAGTGAGCAAAGAGCTCAAAGCGTCGGCCAAGAAGGTATGGCCATCTTTCCCTATTCGGCTGAATTCATATTCATTATTAGATTTTGGACATGCTAAAGCAGAGGCTGCAGCCATTGAGGACTTGAGCCTATTCTCTATCGAGTACAAAAAGCATGATCCCCTGGGAATTGTAAGTGCTCATTTGGGAAATTGTGGATTGAAGAGGTTCGAACATGAATATTCACCCTCGGATGATGTTTTCCTAGGGGCGAGATCATATTCAGAGGTGTAATTTCGAATCAGATCCCTACCACCCACAGACAGAGCTTCTGTTTTAAAATTTCAAGAGCATAGGAAAAGATGTCTTCCCGTTGTGTTGGGAGGATTGGGACTTTCTAAGGATAATGAAAAGGAGGCCGGAAGTTCTGTGGGACAGACTTCTAATCCCGAAAAACGTCAGGAAAGGGAGCAGGAATAGAATCCCGAACAAGGAAAAAGTCCCAAGCGAGAGAAGAGTCCTGAGCCGAAGAAGAATCCAGAAAAAAAGAAGAAGCCTGAGCAGGAGGAGAATCCCGAAACAGAAAAAGAGATTACTGATCCTCCCAAGGAGCATAGTCCTGAGATGAAAATAAAGGACACAAACCCACCAAAAAATCAGAAACCGGAGGCGGGGACTAAGACCTCTGATCCCCCAAAAGAGCAAGATCCACTCAGCACACCAGGGAAAACGACAAACTAAATTGGGGCACCCATCACCTCTGTCACCCCTTTGCAGTCAGCACAAGGAAACATACAGGAAGGATGGATTTTTGGTGAAGAATTGAGGCCTATAAGGGCAGAGGAACTCCTTCCTAATGAATTATTTTTTGACAAAAAGAGGAAAGTTGTAGTAAAGCGAGAATTTTACCAAGAGGGAGAGTCCACTAGTAAAAAATTCAAAGTGATGACCGATGGGATGAATAAAAAGAAGGATCAATTTGCCACGGAAATTGTAGGGACACTGGGAGCGTACACGACGGCAAATCAATTCTCAGTCACGGCGTTAAAAAATCAGTTCAGAGAAAAGAATCGGCTGATCAAGACTCTTGAAGCCCAAATAGCTTCGGCTGCGGAAGATGATAAGAGTCAAGCAAGTGGGGCAATAGAGATGGCCCAATTGGCCGATAAGAAATAAATTGAAGTCCTCAAGACCAAACTGAAACAAGCAAATTCCACGATCCGAGATGGTCGGGTACAATCAGGCCAGCAGAGGGATGCGATTACACAGCTACAGACTCAGTTGAAGATTGCAGAAAGCAAGGCGGTTGACATCGAGATCATTAAATCTCAAGCGACTGATATTCGGAGCAGGATCTCCTCTACTCAACAAAGCCTGCTAAACAAACTAGGAGAGATTCGAGAAGACTGCTTGTTAATACAGTGAATCTCTCAGAATCTGATTAACAGAGAAAGGAACGCAGAAGCTGCTCGGGTCCCTTTCCAAGAGGTGATAGCGACCAACAACAGGTTTTCAGGGCATCCCGGGCTCACCATTGCTGAACAAACCAGGGGTAATATCTTGTTAAAGAATTGGGAACAGGATATTACTTTGAGCAAAGAGCAGGCTCAAAAAGTGGCAAATTCATTAGAAGAGGCCGTCAATAACATAAATGGTGAGCAGTTGGGGATAGAAATTGGAGGTGACACAAAGGTGCTAAGGCAGACGAATATAGATCGGATTTCTCTCGACATAAAGGAGGGGAATGATAGAAATTCAGCGGAAATCTCCCAGATGGACAGGATAAACCCGACTCAAATCTACAAATATTTGATTCAGCCTAGTGCACAACTTGGCGCCCTTGAGCTTGTAGATATACAAATAAATGATAAACTTCCACAGTTGGCCCGAGAGTGTTATCTTGCCGAAGCCCGTTGTCAGGCCGAGCCTTCACAGCTTGTGACCCAATTTATGGACAAGTGTATAATGTACATTGAATCCATATGAGGACAGACACCTAGCACTTCTTAAAAGATAGAATCGATGAAATGGAGTTATCTCGTTCCCCCCAGCTGTCAATGCAAAGCCTTCACAGCTTCTATTTCATTTTTTGGGACAAATGTATCATGTGTATTAAATCTAAGCAAAAACAAGCACCTGGCACCTTTTTGAAAATGGATTCGGACAGATGGAGTAATTTGGCTCTTCCGAACCGAGAGGTCAATCTTGTATAAATAGATCACAAAAAGAAGAGAAGAAGGCGAGACTTTTTGGTACTAATTGTAAGAGATTTTTTGCATCAAAGGAGTTAATACAAGCAATTTGAAGATTCCCCATTCTGTCACGACTGTGTTGCAATTTTGTTTTGTCATGTTCTTTGTTTCTTTTCATTTTTCTCTACATAATTGACGTGTATCACTGTAATTTAATATGACCACTACTATGGTGAAAGGTTTGCATCTTTTTTTGTAATTGTCTCTTGTCTTTCCTCTGCACCAACTATTAGCGGGTGTAAGACCAATTTACACTTACAGAATTTTATGTTTATTTACACTAAGTCAATTATGTTTATGTCATTTTCTTCTTCTGTGTATACATGAGTTTTCCACTAACAGGGACTTCGCGTCATCTGCAGCTTAATGTTTTCTCCCATTTCACGTTATTTTTATCGAAAACAACACAGTTACAGGAAAGGGCCTTCAATTTGCATTCTTATTTCGTCTTTTTTTTATGCAAAGGGTTTCTCTTTATTTTCGTCCGAATTAAAACAACAAATAAACGATCTGTTTAAAAACCATTTCCGTACTGGAACTTTTACTCAATGACCATTCCCGCAGCAACTCAACCTAATATTCAACCTAGATTATCTAGTCAAATACATATCGCTTTAAATCTCTTAGACACAATCCTTAAAACTGCGAACACCTGGGGCGAATTGGAACAATCATGGGCAGTCATTGAGCGTGACATAACTGCTCAATATAAGTTGGAATCCAGACGACGAGAACGTAGAAATCTGCTCTAGTTTCTCATACCAAAGGTTAGTATAATCCTGTATCAATATTTAGTATGCTTTCAGATGCCTTGACACTATACTTTAAGAATTAGTACAGACTCAGGAATAACATGACATAAATCCTATGAGTGTCTAGATAAGAAAAAAGATGATGGCAAAACTCACATTTCCGAAGCTCAAGGATGGAATGTTGAGGCAGAAGATGCTAAGGGTATAAGATCTTTGATGATGAGGAAATTTCTCTTGAAGCCAGAGAAGGAGGCAAAGAACCTAGCTTGAAGAAATAGTTTGTTTCAGACTGTTTGCAAAAACAAAGATAGAGTATGCAAAGTCATAGTGGACAACGGTAGCACAGACAATCTCATATCTAAAAAAATGGTAGAAAAGTTGGAGCTGGAGACTATCGTACATCCAAGCCCATACAGAGTTTTGTGGCTACAAAAAGGACATCAGTTAAATGTCATTAAACAATGTTTAGTTGAATTTAAAATAGGAGGATATAAGGATGAAATATTATGTGATGTCATTCCCATGGATGTTTTTCATCTATTGTTGGGTATACCATCGCAATATGACATAAACGTAGTTCATGATGGGAGAAAGAACACATACACCTTGGAAAAAATGGGAGGACACACATGTTCTTGCCGATTAAAAAGAAAAGAGGTGAAAACATAGATGAGAAACACTATTCTTCTCATGAGTGGAAAGGAAATCCTTAAGGAGGTTAAGAAAAAGGAAGACACACAATTTATTGTGGTCAGGAAGCCCATAATTGTTTTGACTAGTATGAGGATAGATGACCTACCAGAAGAAATCCAGGAGTTGTTGGGAGAATTTTTTGATATAATAGAGGACAAACTACCTTGTTTGTTGCCACCAATCAGAAGTATAATTCATCACATTTATATTATACCTAGAGCCAGTTTACTAAACAAAGCTGCATACAGGTTGATGCCGTAGGAAAATGAAGAAGTCAAGAGACAGGTCCAGGACTTAATGGACAAAGGATTGATTTGAGAGAGCTTGAGTCCATGTGTTGTTCCGACAGTGCTCAGCCCAAAGAAAGATGGAGGATGGAGAATGTGTATAGACTCAAGCGAAATCAATAATATTACCATCAAATATAGATTTCCATTTCCAAGGGTGGACGACTTGATGGATTACTTGAGTGGAGCAATATTTTTTTCAAATATTGATTTGATAAGCGGGTATCATCAAATTCGAATGAGAGAAGGTGATCAGTGGAAGACAACATTCAAGATGAATGAGGGGCTATATGAATGTATTTTTATGCCATTTGGCTTAACTAATGCACCCAGTACTTTCATGAGATTGATGAATGAAGTCCTGAAGGATTTCATAGGGAAATTTGTCATCGTATATCTTGATGATATATTAATTTTCAGCAAGACACAAGAAAGGCACTTAAAGAATTTACCTGCAGTGATGAGGAGGTTACAACAAGAGAAATTGATGATTAATATGAAGAAATCATCATTTGTGAGGAAAAAACTCATTTATTTTGGTTTTGTTATCTCTGCAAATGAGTTGAAGATGGATCCAGAAAAGGTAAACGCAATTAAGAATTGGCCATTGCCGAAAAATGTATTTGAAGTTCGAATCTTCCATGGTTTGGCTAATTTATATAGGAAATCATTCGAAACTTTAGTGGAATCATCACACCAATGATGGATACAGTGAAGAAAAGACACAAGTATTTTCACTGGACAGAGGAAGAAGAGAAGAGTTTCAATCTACTGAAGAAGAAGATCACGAAGAAACCAATTCTAGTTTTTCTGGACTTTATCATGACATTCCAGGTCAAGTGTGACATGAGTGGATTTTCAATTGGAGTGGTATTGAGACAAGACGATAGGTCGATCACATATTTCAGTGAGAAATTGAATGAAGTGAAGATTAAGTACTCAACATATGACAGAATTTTATGCAATCATACAAGCATTGAATAAATGGAGACACTATCTAGTTCCCAAAGAGTTTGTTTTGTACAGTGATAATCACTCTTTACAATTTGTGACTCAACAAGGGAAGCTGAACCAAAAGCATGCTAAATGGGTTGAATTCATGCAGAATTTTACTTGTGTGATTAAGCATCTTTATGGAACTGCTAACAAAGTTGTTGATGCTTTGAGCATGGAATGTTTTCTTATGCAGGAATTCAAAGTCAAGACTTTAGGTTTTGTTAACCTCAAAGAAATGTATAGGGATGACCCAAATTTTAAGGAGGCATATGAGAATCCAATTCTCAGGGAAAAAATCCAATGGAACGAATATATGATCCATGATGGGTTATTATTCATGGGAAATCAACTATGTATTCCAAAATGCTCCATGAGGGAGAACCTGCTGAAGGAAAAACAAAGTGGAGGATTGACCAGACACTTTGGTCATGATAAGACGTTCTCAAAGTTTAATGGCTCATATTTTTGGCCAAGGATGAGGACAGATTTTAAGAAATTTGTGGACAGATGCAGGATTTTTCAGCACACAAAAGGGAAAAGGTAGAACACAGGGTTACATCAACCATTACCCATACCAAAAATGTTGTGGGGCGCAGTGAACATGTATTTTATATTGGGACTGCCAAGAACAAAGAGAGGATATGATTCAATCTTTGTGGTAGTCGACAGATTTTCAAAGATGGCACATTTCACACCATGCTAGAAAACCAGCGATGTAAGTCATATTGTGAACCTGTTTTTCAAGGAAGTTGTTAGATTTCACGGCTTGCCAAGGATTATCGTTTCTGATCGGGATACCAAGTTCGTTGGATATTTCTGGAGGAATTTATGGAAGAATATGGGGACAAGTTTGTCTTTTATCTTAGTGTATCATCTTCAAATGGATGGGCATACAGAAGTCGCGAAAAAAAGCTTGGGAGATTTGTTGAGGAGATTAGTGACTAAACACCATAGTCAATGGGATCACATTCTGCCATAGGAGGAATTTTCTTATAATGATTCGATCAATAGAAGCACATGGCAGAGTCCATTCCATATTGTATATGGAATGAAGCCAAGGGGAGTTTCTGAATTGAGAGATTCAGAACAAAATGAATTCAAGAGTGCTAGTGCATGGGACTTTGCAGAAGAAATGAAGGAGCTTCACAACCGAGTCAAGGAGTGATCGCAGAGTTCAAGTCAAGAATACAAGTGGAGAGCAGATCAACACAGGTGAGAACTTCAATTTAAAGTTGGTGATCTGATTCCTGCACATATGAGGAAGGCAAGGTTACCAAGGGGAACATATAACAAACTGAAGATGAAAAAGATTGGACCATGTAAGGTCATGAAGAAATTTTGGGAAAACACATATGATATTGAATTACCTGATGGGATTGGAATCTCAACGATATTCAATGTTGCATATTTATACCGTTACAGAGATGAAGAAGTAGGAGCAGACAAGGAACATAAATAAATTCAATGGGCCAAACAAATGCATGTAGTTGGAAAACCACAGAGTGAAATCATAATTGAAAAGAGGGTTAGCAAGAAGACCAGGAGGAGAGAGTATTTTGAATACTTGGTCAAATGGAAAGGACATCCTATTGAAGATGTCGGTTGGGAAGATGAAGAAAAAATTCATAAGCATGGGTAGACCATGCAAGAGCTCATGAACAGAAGTTCATGAAAATTTTCAAGCAAGGGAGTATGATGCAAGAGCATCGTAAGCGGTCAGCCAAGCAAACATGAAGGCAGAAGATAGCTGGAAAATCAACAATGCACATTTTTGAAATGTTTTGTAAAATTAATGAAGTAGACATTAATGTTGTAGTTGGAGGGGAGCATACTTGCATGTTGTAAATAGATCTTGAGCAGTTTTCTCTCGTTTGTAGAATGTAAATTCATTTTGTTACCCATGATTTTGGTCAATCTTGATGATGTATTGATGATGGTGTACTCAGGCTCCTCATAAGAAATTTCTCCTGAGAAAAGTGGCATTCATCTCTTCCCAGAAGACTTACTTTTGAAGAGACTTCGCAGGTTGCTAATATCCTAGGGTGCGAGAATGACCCATTCTCACAGGCTGCCTTCAACTAGGGTGAGAACTTCTCGCACTGTGCTACATAGCTAGGGTGTGAACTTGTTATAAATCTTGGAAAAAGATGAGGTCTAGATGGTTCTAGAAGGGAATCTTTCAGAAGAATGGGTTGGCATTCGAATGGTTATCCTTTTAATGGTTTCCCTGATATTGTGGGATCATTCTTGTCCAAGTAACCATCTCATCCTCTCTTATATATTGATGGAATTCTCATGGAAAAGGTTAAGCAAGATTCATTGAAGAATTGGTGAAAGAATTGTGTGAAGGACCTAGCTTTAACAGGAGCTTGGAGACTCTAGCAAGTCTATCAAGAGGGATTTGATCTTCTTCATACAAGGATCAAGCAAGTGTGTGTGTGTTGGATCCATGAGCCACTGAAATGAATCTTGCGACATCAAGGTGATCAGGCTATATCTTCTACTTTCAATTAATATGATACAGTGGCATGTCCTTTTCCCATAAAGTCATTCTCACTTTATTATGTAATTCCTTGATCATACACATAAGTTGACAGTTGAATATATTTTTCCATCTTCACTTTGGTTGGTTTGTATTGTCTTGGTCTTGACCTCACGAGAGCACCGAAGTGAAGAGAGAATGCTCACAGATTTCTACTTTCAGAACTCTGCTTTGCTAATTTTTCAGCCACTATCCCCTTTCTCTCAGTTCCCCAACCCACGCGACCATGGGTCGTGACCAAGCACTAGATCAGTGAGTGCATACTCGAGCCTTCAGCCTTCAACTTCAAAAGATTCCCAAGCATAACACAACGATCACTCAGAGTTTCGAGTTACCAAACTCACGCAATAGGGTGGATCAACAGACAATGTCTACCCAACATATAATGAATGACACTCATTGTGGAACCTCAGGCATCTTATTTTTGGGACTTCAGGATTCTGGAAGATTCCACATCCGCACACCTCGAACCATTAATCTTCAAAAACTTCCATGTCACCCTAGGTGAAATCATTACATTACATTACTTAAATTTTTCTCAATTGTGGGGGCATGCAATGATGGTTTTGGAGTAACCTACCTTTCATCTTGCAATTCACCTCATACTGACATGTAACCCCTCAGTGAAACAATGGTTTGAATCACGAGACTACCTTGAAGAATTATCTCTCGTGCAACTTGGGTCACTGCAATGTCTCTTGGCCATTGATCTTGATGTATCATGAACAACTACAGTATGGGTCCTCTAACCTTTAACTACGTTATGTAACCTCAAGCCCCACTAACCCTACTAACACAGGATGCCACATGGTTGAATACTAGTGACTGATATGTGGCACATTCAGATGGGTGACACTCATCACGTTCCAAATTTCATTTCAATATTCCACGGGTTCTAAACCTATTGTCATCTGGCACACATTCCATGTGTCCACATCCATCCAGGTGGTGTCATCAGGAACCACTACTTCGACTCTTGGTTTGATCTAACATTAATCATATTCCCATATCTACGGTGTAGATTTCCTCCACGACTTCAGAGATTTGGGCTTCATAAGTTTGTGCATCAACACATCCTGCTTCTCCCGACCACCGAATTTCTGAAGTTATCATTGAATATTTTTCTTGATCTAACGATCAAGCTATTTTCCTATGATCTATAGTGTATATCTCCTTCAAGATTTTATGCCTTATCACATTTCACTTCTCATGATTGTCAAACTCTGATAGGCTTCCAAGATAACCTTCTTGCACCTTGTCCATATCTGATGGTCGTAAAGGTTTTTCCTCTCCTTCTGAAAAGATCCTATGGCTCCAACACCCAAAGTTTTGAGTGCTCCCTCTCTTTGTGGTCAAATACCACACCGACTGCAGTTTTATTCTACCGCTATTGCTCATGAGCTTTGTAACATGACCAAGTAATCCCTTAGCACACAAAAACAATATCAGGTCTGAAATTGGTTCCTCTGAACACCATTTCCACTCAAAACCTTGGTCCAACAAAACTTATCCAGCCCATCCAAGCTCAACATTGAAACTATTACTCTGATACCATATTGTAACTTCCTCGGCCATCAACCCCACTACAGGGCAATGATACTATGTGTAAACATTCTCATACATATATAATATTCTTATAAAGATTATTCATTAAATCAAATTAACACATTTATGAAATTTAACCAACAATACAGAGTAATCACAGTATTACTACTAACATACAGAATTAAGGGAATTAACAACAATTCAAACTTGAAATAGAATACATGATACATTTCAAGACACAGACATGCATCACATATAAATTAAGTACATAGTTAATACTTATCTTTTATACTGGCATAACACCACCAACTGCATGCAAACCTTCCATGAACCTCCCAGCCTTAGACGACATTGCTCATCACTCTCAGTAGTAGGTAATCCCTGAGCTAGAACTAAGCTCCATCGGGAAAGAAGATCATAGGCTAGGCAAGGTCAACAAAAGACACATAGTTTGTGAGAAAGGATTCTCTCCCAGGAGCCACTTATGCCCATTGCTCATAGAACCTCATTCACGACATGCCTATCCCACCCCAGGAGTATACACTTTCACTCTCACCTGAACATTCCTTCGGCTACTAAACCTCCCTTGACTTGGGCTTCAATGATAGCCAGACCAGAATTCTTTGAGATCTGTGTTAGCTATAGGACCCCTTCCAGGATTTCTCACTTCCTTCGCACACTCTCTCACCTAGAGAGAGTTTCCCACAGGCCCGACAACTTGGTTCTTCAACCACAACCAGCTCTCTCACCTGGAGAGAGTGTTGCACATAGGCTTGTATGCCTACTTCTTCAGCTCCATTCCAACACAACGAGGAAAACAAGAATCAACAAGGAACAAATGAAGGTAGTCAATCACACTCATCCAAGGGACTTCATGGCCACAACAACACACAATTATAAAACACATGACATAGAAAATTTATCATGTTTCATAGAAGATGCATGTTGGCTTCAGAGGTGCATGTCTATACAGAGGTCCAGTGTAGAGACAAAACAATTCCCAGGAAGGATTCCAATGAACTCAGGTGGAGTATGGAAGAATAACATAATGACTCAGGTGACATATTTTGGGTCTTAGGTGTGTGTTTGAATATTGCAAACGATGAATAAAAAGGCCACGAAATTCACAAGAATACACCAGTTGACTTCCAATTCTGGTTTCCAGGAATGTGTGACAAGAGAATTAAGCAGAATTCATTCATAGACTCAAATGGTTTAGACAAACAATGAAAGGATGGAGGAATAACCCCCCTCATGAATCAATTCTTAGGTTAAATTGCATGTGCCTGGGCCAACACATGTCTCCCATGAAGCTGCATGCACTCCATCAAGTATGTGTTCCCTTTTTCACACATTGGAGATGCATTTGTTGCCTTTCCCAGGACTTAGGATAAAAAAATACCTTTCACACCACTTTGGAATAATAATAAATTATTATTCCTAAGGACTTAATCCCTCAATCTTAGCCTCTCTTCCTACCTCTCAGCCCCCTCTCCCTTACCCATTCCATGGAATCTTAGTACCCCATCACTGTTTCTTCATGGTAAGTTGACACACAATGATGTTTATATATTATATTAATGATCTGCATAATTACATATACAAAATCAGGCTCTTGACCTTCACACTTAGGCTCTCTAGCCTAATAAACACATAATCCCACTAGCTTATCAATACTCAACTCACCAGCCTACAAAACATTATTACAATTCATAATATATCTGGGGCACATCCTTGGAGTATTACACCCCTCTCCTTCTCTCTCTCCCCTCTCTCTCTATCAATATCTCTCTTTCTCCCTCTTTCTCTCCCCCCATCTCTCTCTCTCTCTCTCTATCACCCTCCCCCTC
>ML777001.1:212266-224355 GCA_009831015.1 Picea engelmannii
GTCCCTCAAGAAAGCCAAGAAGGATAATAAATTATCACCAAAGTACTATGGCCCTTATAAGGTGTTGCAAAAGATTGGTACTATGGCATACAAATTGGAGTTGCCTGCATCTTCATGAGTACACCCAGTTTTCCATGTTTCATAATTAAAGAAGGTTATAGGTGACAAGATCCTAGGTCAAACTATATTGCCAGAACTTGATGAGGAAGGAAAAATCATATTGGAGACTGAGGTCATCACTAACACTAGAATTCACCAGCTAAGGAAAAGACCCATTTCAGAGTATCTCATTAAATGGAGGAAACTACCAGCTGAAGATTCCACTTGGGAAGATGAGTCTTTTATATAGAAGCATCTAGAGTTACTCAAGCGTTGCAAACAACACTTGTCTCAAGGGGAGGGGCATGTTAAGACCTAATATTGGCTCATTACCCCTTAATTGGGGCATATTATATTAGTAATGTTATTTTATTTATGTGGGCTTTGGGCCATTAGTTGTAATTATACCTCCTAGTCTCCTATATATACCAAGGAGACATTTTCATTTTGAAACATCTTGTACTTGAACATTTAAGTGGGGTAAAAGGAGGTTTCCCCCTTGAAGAGGCTTATTATCTGAAATTATCTCTTTTTCAAGGCGTTGAGTACTTTTTCTGAGGTTTTTCTATGCTATATTGATATTTGGTTCTTAACAGATACCAACTCCAAATCATGAGTTGCATAGTTCTTTCGTACTCTTTCAACTTTTTGGATTCATAACAGATTACGAATCCATTCTGACTAAGGACTCCTCCCAGTCCTTCTTTGCATGCATTTGTACACACTACAAAGTATTCATTTGGATCTACAATCCTCAGGATTGGAGCACTGGCTAGCAGTTGCTTCATTTACTGTAAGCTTTTCTCACATTCCCCTGTCCACTGAAATGTTTTCTCCTTCCTTTGCAAGGAAGTGATAGGGTGAGATATCCTCAAGAACCATACGATAAAAATTCTATAATAATGAGCTAGACCCATAAAAGATATGACTTCCATCATGTTCTCTGGTGCTGACCATTCTCTGATGGCCTCAATCTCCTCAGGATATACAACTATCCCATCCTTTGAAATAATATGCCCCAAGTAATGGATTTGCTCCTGATAAAATGATGAATTTCTCAACTTGGCATACATTTGGTGCTCTCTTAGCACCTGAAACACCATCCTCAAATGTTATTTATGCTATTCCTCTGACTTGGAATACACTAGAATGTCATCGAGGAATACTATGAAAAACTTGTCTAGATAGTCCCTGAATACACCATTCATTAAACACATGAAAATAGTGGGCGCGATCGACAGTCCAAACGGAACCACTATGAACTCATAATGACCATACCTTGTTCTAAAGGAGGTATTGTTTATGTATTCATCCTTTATCCTTACCTGGTGATATCCTAACCTACGGTCTATCTTCGAAAATATCTTTTCATCCTTCAACTGATCGAAGAGGTCATCAATTCTCGGTAGAGGATATTTGTTCTTTACAGTTACTTTGTTAAACTGTCTGAAATCAATACACAATCTCAATGTCCCATCCTTATTATTAACAAACAAGACTGGGGGAACCCCAAGGTGACACACTTGGGCATATATACCCCATCTTCAGAAGCTCTTCAAGCTATAGTTGTAGTTCTTTCAGCTCCAACATACTCATTCTATAGGGAGCTTTTGACACTGGAGTTTCTCCAGGCATCAAGTTTAAAGAGAAGTCAATATCTCTTTTCAGAGGTAATCCTGATACCTCCTAGAATACATGTTCAAATTCCTTTAGCACCTCATGATATCCAATCTTTGAGACCTCATCCTTAGATGATTCCTCCACATGGGCTGCAAATAATTGACAACCTTTTCTGTAGCACTTCTTTAACTGCATTGTTGAGAGTTCTATGATAGCAACAACTCTGGGAATTCCTTGGACTATTTTTTGATTTCCTTCCTCATCCAGGCAAGTGAATGCCTTGTCAAGATAGTTGAAGATGGCTTGGTGTTGGTCCAACCAGTCCATCCCAATTAGAAAGTCATAGGAACTTAAAGGCAAAACATTCAATTCATCCTTTCTTCTCAGTCCATTCATGTCCACTGGACAGGACTTAACTAACTCAGTGACTTCTCTCTTGGTTCATGTAGCCAGCTACACTAACCAAGACTTTTGATGTTTTCTTCTCGACAAATGAAAACTTTCCACCAATCTAGGATCTATATAAATATGGCTAGCCCCTGAATGAATTAAAATAGTAAATAGTTGGTTGTTAATCATAACTTCTACTTCAATCACGTGCGACTGATATTCAACTTTCTTGTTGTCCTGGGTTGCATAGATCCTTGGCATTCTATTGCCCATGTCCTCCATTGTTTCAACCTGTTGTACATTATGGAAATATCTCACTTTATCATTTCCATGGGGGAAATATTTGTACCTATGGTTCCCTTTACAACCCCAACATTCCATAGGTGGTGATCTTGGCATTTTCCCATCCACTTCAGTCTTCCTGGGCTCTCTAAAGGATGGTTGTCCTTGAGGGATGTTTCTGAAAAAGGGTGGCTTAGTTCCCTTCTTCCTTTGATCCATCTTGAATTTCTTCTTGTCTTCCACGAACCTAGTGGTATAATCCACCAACCAAGTACAGTCCTTCCATGAACCTCCCATCCCTAGACCACACTGCTCATCAACTCAACAATGGGTCACCCCCGAGCTGGGACTAAGCTCCACCCCAAGGCAAGGAAATCTAGGCTAGGCTGAGGTTACAGGGAAAACAACACACAACCATAAGGAAGGGATTCTCTCCAAGGAACCTCCCATGGTCACTGCCCATAGATCCTCATTCCCCACATGCATGTTCCACCCCAGGAGTATACACCTTCTTTGTCACCTGGATAGTCCTTCAACTGCTAATATCCCTTGCCTTGGGTTACAAGAACAGGTCAGACCGGAAGTCTCCAGGCTCTGTGGCAGCTACAGGGTTCCTTCGAGGAGTTCTCTCCTTCCTCTACGCACTCTCTCACCTAGAGGGAGTTGCTCACAGGTCCAACAACCTGTTCTTCCAATCTTCAACCACCTCTCTAACCTGGAGAGAGTGTTTTGCAAACTGGAAAACAAGCCACATAGGATCAAACAATACACGTCCACCACAATCCATGGGATCCAGACATGAACACCCAGGGTATCTTCAGATAGGTGCAACAATATAACTAGCCTTAGCAGGGACGAGACACTTCTGTTTTCTCAATTTGGCAACATGGAATAGACTCACATTCTGGATTCTCAAGGATGTGTGATGAGTCATCCATGTAGGGGTTAATTCAGACTCCCCCATTTAGAACAAAGAAGGGGTGTACCAACTTTCTAGAACAAACACAGACTCTTTCCCCAAATCCACACAGGCTTCTCATTTAGGGAATATACACACCGGTTTTCTCAGAGCCAGACACAGGCTTTCGAATCACAGGGACACACCAAGGTTCTCTACAGGAGTCAGGTTGGTAGTACTATCCCCGGGCTCCATATTGTTCAGACAATCGGGTAGAATGGGAAAGGAACCTTCTCATGGCTCATCCCGGTCGTTTTATTCACATGTGTCAGGGTTTACACTTATCCCCCATGGAACTGCATGTGTTCCACCAGCATGCATCTGCCTTGCATTTTCTCTCCTTGCCAGAAACTTAGGATAAACATAAAATTCACATGTGTTTTGGGGATAATATTAAAATATTATTCCCAGGCTTAAGCCCCCTAGGCTTAGATGTTAGGATCAACACTTAGCCCCTTTTCCCACCTTCCAGCCCCTAATTTCGTTCCCATCCTATGTATGGTCAGTCCCCCTTCACTCATTAATCATGGTCGATCTACACATGGCGGTGTTTATGTTTTATTAATTGTTCTGCATGATTACATATACAACAGCAGGCTCCTCGCCTTCAACACTCAGGCTCCCTGGCCTAACAACACATAAGCCTCCGGCTTATACAAACTTGGCTCACAAGCCTATCAAACATAATTAAAATTCCTTTCAAAACATGGTTTACAATGGGGCTCGGCCTTGGGGACACTACTATCCCCCTCCACTTATTTTTGCATTGTCCTCAGTGCAACTTTACACAACATCTGCAAGCTTTTCAAAAATTTTCAAAAAGATGTGGGTACTTTGCCTGCATAACATCTGCATGCTCCCATGTCATGTCCTCAGGACCGTACCAATTCCACTGGACCTTTACAAGCTCTATCACTCGATTTCGGAGCTATTTTCTTTTCCTGTCCAATATGCGTACAGGATGCACTTGCAGGACACCTTCTAGTTCCACCTGAATCACATTCCAATCGATAACATGATTAGCATTAGGTACATATTTCTTAAGCAGTGAAAAATGAAACACAGTATGTACAGTCATATATGCAAGTAATGCAAGCATGTATGCAATCGACCCAATCCTTTCTAGGATCTTAAATGGTCCACAAAATCTTTCTGCCAACTTGGCGCAACTTCCCAGCTTTAGGGAACTCCTGTTAGTTTTTACTTTCAGGAAAACATGGTCACCCACTTTGAATTCTCTATGGGTTCTATTACTATCAGTGTAACTTTTCTACCTATCCTGGGCAGCTTTTAGATTATGTTTAATTTTTATCATTTGATCTTCCATCTCTTTGAGAAGCTCAGGCCCAACTACTACTCTGTCAGCTGGATTATCCCAGCTCACTGGAGTGTTTCACTTTCTTCCATAAAGTGCTTCGAATGGGATCATCTTCAATGATGCATGATACCCATTATTGTAGGTGAATTCTACCAAATGTAGGTAGTCTACCCACCTTGATGGTTTATCCATCACATACATTCTCAACATGTCTTCTATTCCTCTGTTCACTCTCTATGTCTGTCCATCAGACTCGAGATGATACGTTGTACTAAAGTTCAGATTTGTTCCGAATCCTTTGAACAGTCCTTTCCAGAAATTCAAAGTGAATTTTGGGTCCCTATCAGACACAATTGTCTTAGGAATTCCATGCAAGTGTGCAACTTCTTTTAAAAATATATCAGCAACATCAGCTGCTTTGTGGGTGGTTTTCAGTGGAATAAAATGGGCAGCTTTAGTAAGCTTGTGCACCACCACCATGATTGAATCATGCTGCTTGATTTTTCTAGGTAGTTCGGTGATAAAATCCATTGTTACCATGTCCATTTCCATTCAGGAATAGGTAAAGGATGCAGCAACCCTGCTGGGTGCCTATGCTCATCCTTAACTTTCTAGCACTCCATACATCTGGCGATGTATTCAACAATTTCTTTCTTCAAACCCAGCCAAACATAATGGCTTTTGACTGCTACCACAGTCTTCTGATATCCAGGATGTCCAGCATAAGCCACATTATGCATCTCCTTTAGAATTCCCAGCTTCAACTCTCGGACATTGGGTACATACACTCTATTTTTATACAGAAGTAAGACATCAGTTCCCAAGGTGTAACTTTCCTTGGTTTGTGGTCTCTCACACTGTTGTATCTTTGCTACAAGACTTGTATACTGCAAATCAGTGTTGGCACCTTCCAAAATTCTGTCTTTCATCTCAATCTGGTACATGCTAATGGTTGTAGCATGTAATTCGTGCACTTTTCTGTTGAGTGCATCAACCACCTTATTTTATTTCCCTTTAATATGCTTGATATCAAATTCATATTCGCACAGAAACTCCAGCCATCTGATTTTCCTGGCATTTAAGGTCAGATGATCAAATAAATACTTCAGACCATTATGGTCTGTTCTCAACTCGAATCTCTTTCCCATGAGGTAATGTCTCCATTTCCTCAAGGCATGGATGATTACTGCTAGCTCTAAATCATGAGTGGCATAATTCTTCTCATGTTCCTTCAACTTTCGAGATTTATAACAAACTACAAATTCATCTTGGCTGAGAACTCCTCCCATCCCCTCCTTACATACATCTGTGCACACTACGTAATCCTTTTTTGGATCTGCAATCTTCAAGATCATAGCACTAGTTAGCAGCTGCTTCAATCGCTGGAAGCTACTCTCACATTATTTAGTCCACTGGAACTTCTTCTCCTTCCTTTGCAAGGAAGTGATAGAATGAGCTATCTTTGAGAACCCGACTATAAACCTCCTATAGTAGCCTGCCAAACCCATAAAATATCTAACTTCTACCACATTCCTTGGTGCAATCCATTCTCAAATGGACTCTACCTTTTCAGGATCCACAACGATCCCTTCCTCAGATATAATGTGTCCCAAGTAATGGATCTGCCTTTGGTAAAATCAACACTTGCTCAGTTTTTCGTACAACTGGTGTTCTCTCAACACCTGCAACACCATTCTCAGGTGTTGTTCATGTTCTTCCTCTGTCTTGGAATACACCAAGATATATTCCAGGAAGACTATGACAAACTTGTCCAAATAATTTCTAAACACTCCATTCATTAAGCACATGAAAACAGCAGGTGCATTGGACAGTCCAAATGGCTCCACCGTGAACTCATAATGACTATACCTTGTCCTAAAGGCAGTCTTGCTGATGTCCTCATCCTTTATTCTCACTTGGTGATATCCTGATCGGAGATCTATTTTCAAAAATATTTTCGCACCCTTCAACTGATCAAAAAGATCATCAATCCTTGGAAGAGGATACTTGTTCTTGATAGTGACCTTTTTCAACTATCGAAAATCAATTCACAACCTCAACGTCCCATCTTTCTTCTTCACGAATAGGACTGGGGCTCCCCACAGTGACACACTGGGGTGATTGTAACCTTTCTTTAGTAGCTCTTCGAGCTGCAATTGCAACTCCTTCAGCTCTGGTGTACTCATTCTATACGGAGCCTTCAAAACTGGAGTTGTTCCGGGCATCAAATTTATAGAAAAATCGATGTCCCTCTTCAGAGGTAGTCCAGGTACCTCCTGAAATACATCCTTGAACTCCTTGAGTACCTCATGATCTTCCATATTCGATACTACGTCTTGGGATGCTTCTTCCACCTGAGCTGCATATAACTGACAGCCTTTCTGATAACATTTCTTTAGCTGCATGGCTGAGATTTCCCTCACAACCATGGCTCTGGGAATTCCTTGGACTGTTACCTGATTTCCCTCTTCGTTCAGGCATGTGAACCTCTTGTTACGACAATCCAGAAGGGCATGGTGTTGGTCCAACCAGTCCATCCCAATTAAGCAATCATATGAGCCTAAAGGGAGAATGTTCAATTCAACCTTAGTGCTCATTCCTTTCATGTCCACTGAACATGACTTAACCAATTTAGTGACCTTCCTCTTGGTCCCTGTGGCCAACTGCACTAACCAAGACTTCTCATGTTTTCTTCTCGTTAGATGAAAAATTTCCACCACTCTAGGATCTACATAACTATGGCTATCCCCTGAATTAATTAAAATAACAAGTGGCCAGTTGTTGATCGTACCTTCCACCTCAATCATGTGTGATTGAAATTTTGCTTGCTTGTTGTCCAGGGATGCATAGATCCTCAGCATTCTGCTGCCCATATCGTCCATTGTTTTAGCTTGATGAACAGTATGGACACTTCTTGCTTTGTCTTTTTTGTGGGGGCAGTCTCTGTACCTATGATTCCCTTTACAACCCCAACACTCCATAGGTGGCGGTCTTGGCACCTGCTCACTCCCTTCAACTTTCTTGGGCTCTCTAAAACATGACTGTCCCGAAGGATTGTTTCTGAAAAAGGAAGGCTTGTTTCCCTTCTGCATATGTTCCTTCTTAAACTTCCTCTGATCATTCCAAACCTTCGGAAGGATAGGCCTTTCTCCTTGCTGTTCATACAAGAATTTCGCCTTTCTTATGGTGTCTTCCATGGTCTTAGGATCGTCATATTGAATCTTGTCACTCATGGAAGGTGGAATTCCACTCAGATATATCTGAATCTTGACAGCCTCATCTTTGATGAATGGAACATACTTCAGTAGTTCTAGGAAACTTCGTTCATACTCATCAATAGTCATGCTGCCTAACTTGAGTTCGAAGAACTCCTTCATCTTTCTGTCATAGTATATTTTAGTCAAGTATTTCTTCTCGAAATACCTCTTAAATTCCTTCCAAGTGACCTCTTTCTCTCTGATGTGCTGCACCTGCACAAACCGATCCCACTACATGGATGCTTTTCCTTTCAGTTGGTACATTGCAATTCTTCCTTCTGCATGGGTGGAATAATTCTGCAGTTGGAAGTATTTCTTCATGCCAAGAAACCAGGTCTCAGTATATTCCTCCTTCTTATCTTCTCCATCGAATGTTGGAGGCTTAATCTTGTTCATCCCTCCCTTCAATTCCTCCTTTCTAGATTTTCGATGTTTTCTGGTAGGGGATGGGCTTGAACTACTGTGTGTCTTCCTGTCAGAATGTCTTTGGGAGTGACTAAGATGTCAGCTACCACTCCTTGACCTACTTCTTCTCCCATGGGTTCTGCGACTTTCCATCATACTTGAGTCTCTTCCCTTCTCGAGTTTCTTCTCTATTCTCTCCAGGATCTTCAAAAATTTTAAGTTTAATTCACCCTTCTGATCCTTGACTTTCATGAGTTTTCGACTATCAGCTCAGCGAGCCTTGGCCTCTCTTTGCAATCCTTCAATGATTTTCATTATGTGTCCTTCCTTATCCTTCTCTTTTCCATGCCCATTGGATTTTGATCCTTCCACTCCCATATTGACATCCTTTCCTTCCCATTCGTCTCCTATTTCAGAGGCAATCATCACCTTTTCCCATTCCATACTCAGTGTTGGTTAACTGGAATCCTGAGCTCCATTGAACTCTGCACACACACTGTGCAATTAAATTCAAAGTTTGTAAGGTCATTAGACCTTCAAGAACAATCCTCAACATTTATAAGCCAATATGAACAAAACAAAAGACATTTCGATTCAAATAAGTTTTTTGAGCTCTCGTTCAGCTCTGCAAATTTTTGGGTTTTTGAAACTTTCATTTTCAGCACTTCAGAATTTCGGGACTTTGGGTTTCGGGGTTTTGGCCCACGAGGCTTTCAAATTTTCTTTGATTTCCAACCCTCGACTTCCGAAATTCCGATTTACATTACCCTTTGGGCCCACATAGTACAATGGTCACCCACAACTATGGTGGCACGTGGCATGTTAATGAGGGCCCACGTCGCTTTTTAATGACGTCATCGGGTCCCACCTTTCTCACTTCTCTTCTTGACCCACTAGCATGTGTTACATATCCATGTGTCCACGTCCATTCCTAGAAAAATCCAACGGTCAGATCTATGGTGCAGATCCTTTCGGCGTTTCGGGGTTTCGGTTGTCATAAGTTCATGCATCCACACATCTTGAACTTCCATTTGTTGAATCACGAATTCACTGTCTACTAACTTACTTGATCCAATGATCAAGTTCTTCTCCCCATGATCTACGGTGTATATTGTTTCAGGATTTCGGGTTTCGAAGGTGTTCACCTCTTCTCACCTCCCATCTCCCAAAACGTTTATTTCTTCCTCACATCAGACGGTCGTTACAGACCTAGAGATTCCTCGAAGGAATCTCATCCATTCATCGTGACTTAGACACATGCTAGCATCTCGATATTACGGGTCGGGACTTATCAAGGTGAGAGTTCGAGTTCTTTTCAACGGAACTCCCGAATCCCCTATCCCTGATTTCCTAAAATGGGTAATCTCTCGACACATGGCCTTCTCAAATCAAACGATCCACCACCATGGAAAGTCCTGATCCCTTGTTACCAGGACTCCCGATATCACGATTCCCGATTTCCCGAAATGGGAAATCTCACGACACCTGGCCTTCGTCATTCAGACGGTCTCGATCTATTTTGGGCTTTCACCCCTATTCACTGGGGTTTTAACCCTCGGATATCTCCTGACATTGCCAACAACTGTCGGGTTTTCCAGCTGAGATCTGACAGCTTAGACGGTTCCTAACTTAACTCGGGATTTCACGTATTGCGATTTCGACACTCCTGTGCAATTCCAAAGGGCTTTAAACCCTGTGCACACTTTCTATATCTAATGGTCACTAGGGTTCACCTTCCCTCCCCAACAGATCCTAAAGCTCCTACACTTCTAGCGTGGAGTCCTCTCTCCCTGTGGACTCATACCATACTGGTTGCGGTTTCATAACACCGCTATACCTCCTGAACTTAAAAACTCATCAGGTAACTTCTTGACACTTTGGAGCACACCAGGGTCCAAAATTGGCCTTCCAGACCCAATTTCCCTTCTCATTCTCGGTCCAAAGACTGCTCCACTGGCCCATCTAGGCTTAGTGTCGAAACCTTGGGCTTTGATACCAAACTGTAGCGCACCTTTTCAGCTACCAAGGTTTAATCGCTATTAAGAGAAGGTTATAACACCACTCGATACATAACTCATTTTAGCACAGAGTAAAAACATATTATTTACTGCTATAATTAAAAATCCATAGCATTTCATATTAATTCATATACACAACAGAAATCATGATAACATAAATAGTAGAGTCATGCAAAACGTGATAAAAACATAATTAGATACTTATTTTTTAACAATGGTAGAATCCACCAACCAAGTGCAGGCCTTCCATGAACCTCCAAGCCTTAGACCACATTTCTCATCAGCTCAACAATGGGTCACCCCCGAGCTGGGAATAAGCTCCACCCCAAGACAAGGAAATCTAGGCTAGGCTGAGGTTACAGAGAAAAAAACACACAACCAAAAGGAAGGGATTCTCTCCAAGGAACCTCCTAGGCTCACTACCCACAGACCCTCATTCCCCACATGCCTGTTCCACCCCAGGAGTATACACCTTCTCTATCACCTGGACATTCCTTCAGCTGCTAATATCCCTTGCCTTGGGTTACAGGAACAGGCCGGACCGGAATTCTCCGGGATCTATGGCAGCTACAGGGTTCCTTCCAGGAGTTCTCTCCTTCCTCTATGCACTCTCTCACCTGGAGGGAGTTGCTCATAGGTCCAACAACCTATTCTTCCAATCTTCAACCACCTCTTTCACCTAGAGAGAGTGTTGTACAAACTGGCCAACAAGCCACACAAGATCAAACAATACACATCCACCACAATCCACAGGATCCAGACACGAACACCCAGGGTAGCTCCAGACAGGTGCAATAGTATAACCAGGCTTAGCAGGGACGAGACACTTCTGTTTTCTCAATTTGGCAACACATAATAGACTCACATTTTGGATTCTCAAGGATGTGTGACGAGTCATCCACGTAGGGGTCGATTTATTCTCCCCTGTTTAGAATAGAGAAGGGGTGTACCAACTTTCCTGAAAAAACATAGACTCTTTAGTCAAATCCATGCAGGCTTCTCATTCAGGGAATATACACACCGATTTTCTCAGAGCCAGACACAAGATTTCGAATCACAGGGACACACCAAGGTTCTCTATAGGATTCAGGTTGGTAGTATTATCCCCGGGCTCCGTACTGTTCAGAAAATCGGGTAGAATGGGGAAGGAACCTTCTCACGGCTCATCCTGGCCATTTTATTCACATGCGTCAGAGTTAACACTTATCACCCATGAAACTGCATGCATTCCACCAGAACGCATCTCCCGTCACTACTTCATTTGGGTCAAATTTCAACGGCGCGTTCGATGCAATTGCCACTTTCTATTTTCGGAAGACCGACAAACCTCGGACCCCCTCAAATGTGATTTCACATGACATCGTTTTTCCGACGACCTAGTTTTCGTCTATATTGTGACGTTTCAAACATGGCAAGAGAGACGTTGCAAACGTGGCAAGACTGACATTTCAAACGTGGCAAGAGAGACATTGCAAATGTGGCAATACCGACGTTTCAAACGTGGCAAGTGAGACGTTTCAAACGTGGCAAGAGAGATGTTGCAAATGTGGCAAGATCGACGTTTCAAACGTGGCAATGTTGAGATTTGGATACCTTGGAAAGTGGTCCCCATGTGCTTATGAGTCTCTAAGCAAAAAGGGGGAAGAATTTTACCCTCATACTTTACTTTATGATTCTAATTTCACTTTGACTTAAGAGCTTTAAGTCAAAAGTGAAATATGTCACTTAAGTTATAAAGTGAC
>ML777001.1:248922-266253 GCA_009831015.1 Picea engelmannii
ATCCACTCTCTCCCTTTTTCACTCCCTCCCTCCATCCCAAACCTAGCGTAACCTTGAACCTACCCTACCCTACCATGCCCTACATTAGCACTACAAATAATCTAGAAAAATGACAACAAACATATTATAGATAGATATTATAAATGTACATCCTATACTTAAAAACAAGAATAGATCACATGGAAAATAACTAACATAAATAATGAATTTATCAAATATTTAGAAAATATAGATTTATCCACAATTAAAAAAAATGTTATATATATTTTAAGTTAAAAGTTAAAACATAATATAATAAAATATTCATTATACACAAAAGAACATACACAAATTCTACTTAATTAATTAAATGAAAAATAATTATAAATACAAATAAATACTTAAATAAAACTATAACATAAAAATCATATAATTTATTATTATAAAAATTTTAAATATAATAAATAAACTAAAATGTGAAATTTAAATATAAACAATTAATGCAGTATATTTGAATATTAAAAACTTTAATTCCAAAAAAATAATTTTGTATTTTTATTTAAAAGGAAAAAGGAAAAAAAAAACAATTCATATNATATATATATATATATATATATATATATATAAGATGTATCATCAAATATATGTAAGAAGAAATCTTTGAATAAAAAAAAAAAAACATACAAGATGTAATCATCAAATACATAGAAGAAATTTTTGAATGAAAAAACAAATACATATAAAATGTAATTATCAAATACATAGAAGAAATATTTGAATAAAAAATAAATATATATAAAATGTAATCATCAAATACATATAAGATGTAATCATCATATACATAGAAAAAAAAACTTAGAATAAAAAAACAAATACATATAATATGTAATCATCAAATACATAGTATATAGACATCAAATACATAGTATATAGACAAAAAAAAATTGTAAAATTTAAAGATAAGAAATTTAATATATATAATACTAAAACTTGAATCTTTTATAAAAACTCTAATACTTTAATACCAAATACCAAAAAATAACGGATATACCAAAAACAAATAGCTGCATAAAAGGGTGAGAAGCGAGGCCTTAGTTTCCCACGCTGGATTGGAAAAAATATATAATTTATTGAAAAACTAAAAGGGATGGAGAAGGTGAGTTAGGGAGATAAACCTAAACAGAAATAAAGTAAAGTGAAAAGCAAAGTTATTTCTTATTTTTAAGAATTTCACAAATAAAATAAAGTGAAAAGTAAAGTTATTTCTTATTTTTAAGAATTTCACAAATAAAGTAAAGTAAAGTTATTTCTTATTTTTAAGAATTTCATTGAAACCATTTACTCTTTTGGGATTTTTTTTTCGAAATGTTTTTTCATTTATGTTTGAAGATTCAGTTAAAATTTCTATATTGAATTTAATTTTTAATTTAAATAAATTTATATATTATATATTGATTTAATTATTAAAATTTTAAATTAAAATTAAAATTAAAATATTAATTTAATATATTAAAATCACGTATTTATTTTTGCATGTATATTTTTATGATTGTGAATTGTAATATAATAATTCTTATGTTCAATTATGTTGAATTAGAAACCACTGTTATAATTATAATAAAAAGTCTTGTTACACATAAGCTGCAGATGAAAATTTTAATTTAATTACTGAAACTTAATATACTAAAAGTCAAGAAAACCTGAACTTTGTTTTAAGCATATAATAATTTAGATATTGTAATAACAAAATTGCATATACCTAATCACAAAGTAATCATGAAATTGACAATCTGACCTTACCCTTATCCTTATTTCTAATGCGTATAGAGATTGGCTCCTTGTTTTACATTTTAGTTACATATAGAGCGTAGGGTTTGTAGCACTAGAACTTTCTGCTGGCCACATGGAAATATATTAATTTAAATATTTCTAATGCCTATAGAGATTGGCTCCATGTTTTACATTTTAGTTACATATAGAGCGTAGGGTTTGTCGCACTAGAACTTTCTGCTGGCCACATGGAAATATATTAATTTTAACTATTGGGGATTTTGATTATTGTTTAACCCAGTATTTATGCCCTTTAACGGTAACAATATTAGGTGACAAGAAATGCATATTTGAATTTACAGTTTCAACTCAATCACTTTAAATATGATAAATATGAAGAGGTGAATAACACAACACTACCAAAATAATAATAAATAACGAGGTTGAATCGTTCAACTCAATCCTGATTCAATAATTTATTCAAGGTTTCTCAACAATTTAAAGATATTATAGTTTCATTAGATTAATAAAGGGATTAACTTAAGGCCAACCGATAAAAGTAATTAAGGGTTAAACAAAACCATGGTAAGTTAAACAAAACCATCCGTCTAGAGAGTTTAAACAGAGATTGATGATGATTTAGAGGGATTTTTAGTCTGTTATTTTCACATTCCATCCCTGCCTCCGAGATGATTCGGGTTACATATGGCCCATAATGAGAGAGCGTATCTTTTAGGATTCAGGTTAGACAGTCAATTAATCAATATGGAGAGAACGTATCTTTTAGGATTGTTACTAAGTCAAATGTAATACTAATATCCTTTGCTATTCTTATTCTTATTGTTTGCCAACTACAAATATAGATACAGACCTGCTATGCTTGTTCTTTGCCGTCTTACACAATCAAGTAATCAATGATTGTGTAATCAAATAATTACAGAGTCAAGTCAAATCATTAGGATTATTACAGAGTCAAATCTACTTTCTCATTAAGAATATTGGATATCTTAAAACATTATAAGTACGACAGAAAATGAAGCCTTCCAAAAATGGAAAAGCCATCTAAGAGGTAAAGGTAGTCATGATGGACCGGAATACCTGTCGAATCATTACTGTCTCCGTGCGTTCTGGTTGGTTACACTATCAAGAGAAGCCAGAGCCATACCTGTAAGGAGGTTTTTGAAGGGATTGAATCCTATTTGGGGCTCGTCTTTCTTCCCTCCTCCAAATCTAGTACGCATCTCAACAAAACAGAACAAAGCCAGTCTACATCTCAACAAATCAAAGACAGATCGCATCCCAACATAACAGAGCCGAACATAAAATGTTGATTCGTACCATAACAGAGTCGATCAAATTTACAGAATGAAAGGAAGGCTCCATATGCATGAAATTTGAGCTTATCAAAAGATTAGAACACAGATCAAATAATAAGAAGATTTACCATGGAAAAAGAAGATATTGAGTAGCTTGGCCGCCTTTCCCTTCGAGTTTTTTTTCCCAATGGATGATCGAATCAACTTCAATCCAGTTCAACGTCCTTCTCGATCACACAGACTCAAACCAACACAAACTCAAAATATACACAAACTGAGGCACAGAGATATACAATAAGATTTGAGATATATCTTTCTTCCATTTTAAAAAAATTCTCAACGGTTCACTTTATCCATGCTTAGGAGGCACGTCCGCCAGGTTCTTTTTCAATTTTGATTTAAAATGTAATGATAAATTTTTCAACGGTTTACTTTTTCCTGCCCGCCTCTACCCTCGATATCTCTACTTGGGACTATTATTTCCTATACTTCTCAACGTTCAAATTCAGGTAGGTTCATTTATTTTCAATTTATCCGAACTTGGTCTCTTTGGAGTAAATTGGTCGTGAACCCTCATCCTTACCTCATTGTAAATTGGTCCTGAACGTTCAGTAAACACAAATTTATGGGGAGATTTGATAGGGAGGTCAGAGGCCCCAATGACATATGTGTTTCCCCACCGTTACAGTCATAATTTTCTCAACGGTTCAGTTTTTCCATGCCTTGGAGGCACCACCCCAGGTTCGTGTGTTTTTTAAGTTTTTATTTCAAATTTAATCATAAAATAAATTTAATCAAAATTTTCTCAATGGTTAATTTTTTTAGATGCTTCTGTGCTTTTTTTAGTTTTGATTTAAATTTTAATCATAAGAATTGTAGTTTTGATTTCAAATTTAATCATAAGATTTGATGTATCAGAATGTCATTTTTTTAGTTTTGAATTCAAATTTAATTAGAATTTCTTATTTTATTTTGTGATTTTTGTAAATAGAAATATCTTTGTTTTGATTTCAAATTTAATAAAAGAAAATTCTTATTTTGTGTTTTTAAAATAAGGATATGGCATAGCATTATTGATTCCAATTTTTTTTAAGATTTATATATGGATTTGGATGATGTAAGCTTTTAAGGAAGAATAAGTAGATTTTTTTTTAATGATTGTCATTAATTTATATCTTGATTTTGATGTACATATTCATTAATTCACATTTATTTCTGCTTTTTGGTGTAGTTATCCAAATCTTCAAGTTAGTACTTGTGACAAAATCACATTACATTTACATTATTATTGAAAGGGACTTATACAAATATTATTTCATTATTCACTACAGGATGAAACAATGTTATTCCTTCTTTAGGTTGCTTTAGAGCTATTTAAACAAATAAAAATCCATATGAGGTCAAGCTAGTCACTCCTTTTTTTATTAGTGTTTCTAGCAATTTTGTTATCACTAAATTTATAGAGAGATGTTATGGAGATGGGACCATGGTTTTGGGGTCATGTAAGGTTTGTTTCTTTAGAATTTGCAACCTAACTTTGATCTTGAAATGATATCTTACTATATTTGGATTTGGGTTTGGTTGCATGGACAAAGTATTTTTATTTGAGTATAATTAAAAGGTTCTTTAACATATAGGGAATTATATTGGTGAGATTGTTTCTAATGGAACCCTACCCAAGAAAGGGTAATGTATATAATTTTATCTAACCAAGTCTTACTAGAGGATATTGAATTTTAATTAAAGTAATTTTTTACACACACACATATATAAGTTAGACTGCAAAATTTCAAGAATATGGTCATCTAGAGGCATCTTGCAATATAAGATTTAAAAAAATTGATCTATAAAGGAAATTAAATATTTGTGTAGAAAATATAAGTGAGAAAATAAGTACAATTCTTTCTCAAATCCTCATAATTCAAGGAGGAAACAAAAGTTGAATTTAAAGATCATAAATCAAGCAAGGAGATAAAGGAACTGGGATAAGAAGTTGACATTTTTAAATTAAAGGAGAAAATTCTATTGATAAGTGAAAGTAAGTTATGATTACCAAAAAGAAGTTGTAGAGAGTAAATACAATTTGATATCAATATTATAATATGAGACAAACCTATAGGAAAAGGTAATAGAGATTGAATAAGATTATATTTTATAGAAAGGACAAGTGGAGAACAACACAAATAAATTCCCAATGGTTCTAGGAATTTCACTTGGTTCTCCAATGTAAATAGATTAAAGGTCTCCCTCACACAAGAAGTGGAATGAAAATAGGTTAAGAAGATCTTATGGATCAAAACTATAGTTTTTAGGTGGAAACCAAAATGAGAGGTCATTAAAAGAAAGGTTATATCTAAACTAGTTCCCAATTCTCTCAAATGTGACCTACAACTTTCCAATTGATTGTTATAGATGTGCAATTAAATTCAAATAATGTTTTATACCAATACCATGAAATAAAATTTGAATCCTCATACTTCCAGGATGGTTAAAATAAAAATTCATTCCACTCTTTCAAAATATTCTTCAAAATCATTTTTGATAATTAAAGTGTTTTATTTTATTTGTCCAAAACTTCCCTTACATTCCCAACCAACCTCTTTCAAAATTAAATGACATATTATCTCAAAATGGGAAATAAGTAGAGGTTATTGAAAGATTAAGAGGATTGAGATCATACCTAGTGAATGATACATCAAATGACAAAGGATGGGTGTTGGCATAGAAAATGAAATTGACAATGAAAGAACTTGAGAACACAAGGTAACTTTTGATCAAAATAGTGAATAAAATGGTAATGATGAGATCCTTAATTCAATGAGGAGAAACTTTTTTTCTCAATTATTCAAAAAAATCAACTAGTCCAAACATTAGACGTGCTCAAATGTTGGGTTTTAATAGCTAATATTTTCTAAGCAAATCAGGATTAAGCATAAAAAAAATTGATGTTATAGCATGCCTAGGTTAAGGCCCTCGGGGAGAGGAGCACCAGATAGCTTAACCAAAATTGTAGAATGTATTGATAGAGGTGAACTTTTGGGTTGCTAACTTACAAGGAAAATTTTGTGGGCTAATGTTCCATGCTTTTTCCCAAAAACAAGATTCACCAATTTCCATTTTTATAAAAGTGGTTTTCATCAATTCTATAGAATAAAATTATTTTTCCTTAAAAATATCCGAAATTTTATAGAAAATATACAAAATCCTTAAAAATTTGAACATTTTTACAAAAATATTGTAAAACATTTTCTAGTTTGGATATTAAGAACTAGTAAGATTCTCTAAGGTTTCTACATTCTAAGATAAATTTCCATATTTAAGATAATCATTGATGTTGATATGGAAAATGGCATGCCCAAGAATCATATAACGAGTGAGTAATGAGCCTTAGGTCATCCCTTGGGAATGATTCACCTAAGGATATGTTCTCCCATGACCTACAGAGCAGACCATGAGGTTGTAACGAATGACATGACTTAATGGCACAAGAGCATGGATGAGTTGGAGTCAGTTAGCACCAATGGAAACAAATGTAGAGAGAATGAGATGATCTATGGTGAGCACTATGGTTTGTGTGTACACAACAAGTGAGGTCAGCGCGATCCATGGGCATACTGAGAGGCTCGTTGGAGGTCATCTTTAGAAGAAGGTGAAGGGTCGTGATGGTTTGTGTGGGTTGTGCTTATTTGTGACCTCAATTGGTTTCATATATTTATTTGGGGAGGTGAGGCAAGATAGTTGAATTTGATAATTTCTCTTCATCACAACAACATTTAAAGAGTGACATCTATGAATTGGGCATAGGTGAGACAAGGTGGGATAATGATGAAGGAAAAGTGTGAATGCTTGTCTTAGTGTCTCCTTGGGTGTTTTGGGAAGGGGGAACAATGGAGAAGTATGAAGTTTAGGAATAATAGTGTCTGTGGTGAGGAGAAGCCTAGGAAAGTCAGGCTGAGGTTGTGAAAAGGAGACTTGGTTGTATGTGAAAATAGGAAAGTTAGGATGTGACTTAGATAAATTGTTGTATATCTATGTATTGATATGCAATATACTCTTTTTAAATCATTGTAACAACATTTGTATATAAATACTTACACGAGTGTATTGACATTTTAATATGCTAAGACCGAAATGGAAACCTCATGAGGATATGAATCCCCTTGTGCTTTCATAGAGGTGGTACTCCTATTTGGATGAAGAATATATTTGTGATATCTTGGAATAAGCAAAATGATAAACAACAAACCCTAGATATTTATTGCTTAGAATTGTGAAATTATATGGTTCTTCAATAACCCGATATACTACTTATATGCAGTAAGAAGTCTTTTAACAATAAAAACATTGAAGGAAGGTTTCAATATCAAAATATATTTGATCTCAGCATCAAATATACAACCTTCTTAATTACTTATAAATACATCCATATCTTATTCACGAGAAATAGGAGAAAATAATTTGATCATCTCAAAAAAATTTAAAAGAGTATTGCTATCAAGATCAAAATGAGAATTTGATAGGTTAATTTCAAATACCCTATACTCAAAACTCAAAGTTACAAGATACAATTGAAATCAACCCTGAAGTAATTCTTTGTGAAGTTTTATTCATGAAAGTTGTTATTCATTACAAAGTATCTAACAGTCATATATATGTATATAAATACTCCATGATTATAAAATAAATTTCTTTTGAATAATACAAGAAGAACACTCAAGAACTCAATTTTGTGCCCAATTCAGAGATTCAAGCATAAGGCTATAAGAAATAGTGTAGAAGAAGAAAAAGAGTGAAGAAGTTGGAGATGATTTTTTTTATATCAAAATATTTTTTTCATATTGATGTTGGTACTTTGTTCTTATGATATTCTTCCCATGCTCCTCTAAAAATTTTATTATTCTAGAAGTCGGAAAATGCACATGACCAAGTTTTGGTCAACTAGGTGTTTGACACATATTGTGTTTCCCGACCATATTTGTGACTCTTTTCGTATTAGTGAAATGGGTAGCTAAGGTGTATTATTCAAATGAGACATGAACACTTGAGTGTGTTTGTGTCATATTTTAGTACGTATCTGGGGAAGTAAGGGTCGAGTTGGGGAAATTTCGATGCATGAAAGAATATTTTTGTGATGTGATCAAAGGCTCAAATCAACCCAAGAGATGGAAGTCGTGCATGAATAGCTAGATAGGATGGACATTACGAAGAAAATTTTGATAAAATGTCAAGAAGGATAGAAGTGAATGCTTGAGCTCGCACAATGGAAATCATGTGATGAAGAGGCATGGTAGAATATATTAGATGTTGTGAACCAAAACTTGGCATAGTTGCAATAAGTATTGAAGAAGTTGTTTGAGATCGAGGAACAATTGAAATTACACGATGATGATATGAGGATTATTTTGGATGGAACCATTTCTAGGGAGATGTTGAGTTTAGGGTTGCTCAACAAGGAGGATTTCTAAGAAAAAATGAGACATTACAATGAAAAAGAAGTTGCTTGATAGGAGAGGAAGACTTGTTCATTGTTTTCTTTGTGATGAAAACCACTTTGTAGCATATTTTTCGATGAAGCCAAGGTTGGAATGGTTATAAGAATACCAAGTGTGGTAGGTAGAGGAGAATCTTTCCACCAAGATGGAAGTATTTCAAATGCTCCCACCTTCAAAGGAGATGCTGGAGGTGATGGATGATTTCAAGAACATCTAGAGGAGTCCAAAGGTAGAGGCCATAGATAACATTTTCAATGTGAAGGAGAAGAACTTTACTTTGTAGATGTGATGGTGAGTGGAGTGAAGGTGATTTCTTTGGTGGACACTCGCATGACCCACAACTTTGTACAAGGTGGTTAAGGCAACAGTAGAACTGAAACTTGGGGTGGTTTTCTCTATACCTTTGAGAGTTGGAAGTTGGTTTAGATATTGGGAATTAACAGTTGCTCCATTGGATAATCAAGCATTGGTATCAAGGAAAGACTTTATTATATTTTCCAAGGGATTTCCACTCCTGCATGTAAGTTTCTTGATTTTCCTGGATGAAGCCAAAATGTCAAGTATGCCCATGATAATGAATAGGAATCTTGGATGAATACATAGGATGTATGTAATCAATTTTATTGAGAGAGAGAGTGGAAGTGAAAACAAACCTTGCAACATAATGCAATAGAAAGTGTGATTTTGTCCATGGTGACCTCAAAAGGATAGGTCCAAAGAGAAAAAATGTTGATAGTAGTGGAGACATCAGTGAAGCCTCTCCTGGAAAAGACATATCGGTTGAAAATATTAGAGTACCATAAGCTAAATTTTGAGGATAAGTCTAAGTGGACCATCAAAACACTTTACAATGTCATCACATAGGAGACGCAACCCTAGTCACTTTGTTGTTGTTGAAATATTGTAACTTTGAAGAACATTCTAATTATATTTGAGTTATTATCTTATAGATCAAATCCCCTTTTGCAGATTGATCATGTCAGGTATTGTATAAGATTAAATCCCCTTTTTTGGATTGGTCAAACCATATTTTTATGGTGGTATTTGTAAATTTATCCTCTAGTGTTTATAAAGTGGTTCTAACCACTTCTAGAAGAAATTGTCCCCACCAAGTGAAGAGACATAACCCTAGAACCTCTTCAACTAGTATTTATATGTGAGGATGGTGCCTCACTTATACACTCTCAAACTCACTCATCCAGTGCACATATCTTGAAGGAAGTTGTAGTTGTAGGAGGAAGCAGAAGAGAGGCGCATGTTAAGTCTTCGTTTATTCTTGGTGTCTTGGTATTAGTCTTGGAATTGTATTGGAAATCTATTATTGAGGATTGTTTTGCTGGGTTTTCTCCCCCATGAGGGTTTCCCAGGATAAAATTCTATGTACCTTGTGACTTTTTTTCTTTCAATGATCCTCTTTATGTTTTTGTTTTGCAAATGCATTGAATGCTCATGTAATTTGTGAATAACCAAATAAAAGTAGTGAAAACTTAACATGGTATGAGAGCTTGACTAAATAGAACATATTTCATTGGGTATATTAAAATGTCACTATTGTTGTACATGAAAATTAGTTCTTTTTACTGAAGAGGAAGTTTTTTCCAAAAACTATCTTGGGAAGTTCTCCCTTCCCTAGTGCAAGTGAACTTTTTCAATGGCCATATTATCTGGAAAATCAAACCATATTTTTGAATGGTACCAGAAAACAAAAAAACCAGAAAACCAGAATGAGTACTAGAAGTACCAGTATAGAATTACACAGGTCAATTTTCAAGGGGTAAAACTTGGAATTTTCTGAAACATTCAGCTCCAACAAACTCGCCTCAGCCCAACGCATCTCCTGGTAAGCTCATTTTCAATTTTTTATCACTTTCATTTTCTGGTCATTTTCTTAGCTCCATGTAAAGATGTATGCAAGCACCAAGCTTGTTGACAAGTTAGAAGGTGTGGAAAATTTTCGTGCCTAGATGTGAATAATTGGAATCATTCTTGAAGACAATGGCCTTTCAAAATTCATAAAAGAAAATGTACTGAAACCTGAAGAAGATCCAGCCAAAGAGAAGTATAAGAAGGACGTGATTAACAGTAAAAGGATAATTGCAGACTCTATTAAAGACCGATTTATCCCTCAAGTTTATTCTAAGAATACTCCAAAATATATGTTTGATTCCCTAACCAAAATTTATGAAAGAAATAACATTAACCAGAACATGAACTTGATAACCGAACTCAAGAATACAAAGATGCAAAAAGGAGAAACAATTCAAGACTATTTCTCTAGGGTTTCTCAATTCAAGGAACAATTAGAGGAAACTAGAGACAAATTAGATGAATACGAACTCATAATGACAAATCTTAATGGTCTCAAAATATCTTGGGATGCCTTCATCCAAACTATTTGTGCAGGAAAAGAGAAAATCCAATTTGATAGTTTATGGGAACAATGTGTTCAAGAAGAAGAAAGAGTGGCCAAATGAGAAGCAGTACTATTAAGAGATGAATATCAAGACCTGACTTCTCATGCTAAAGGTGGAAAGAAAAAATCTCATTTTCAAAAGGAGACCCACTTTCATAAAGAATATCAGTCTCCAAAGAGATTCCATGAATATCATAAGGGTCAAAGAAAGGGAAAAGATTTATCCATGTATCAATGTTATCATTGTGATAATATGGGACACATTACTAAGAACTATCCTTCGAGAAGGGAAGAATAAAAGAGGCGAAATAAAAAAGCACATTATTACCATGCAACTAAAGATGATGAGCCACCCAAGAAGTTAACTAAAGAAGAGATTGAAGATTATGTTTTGTTTTCCACCCTCCCAGGATCTGTGAAACTTGGAGAGGATACTTGGCTCATAGATAGTGGTGCCTCTAAACACATGACATGATATAGATACATTCTCTCTATCCTTAAATAAAATGAATTCCCCCATAAAGTTTCACTTGGAGATGATTATCATTACCCTATCAAAGGAATGGGAGAATTCACCTACAAACTTGATTCTAGAACTCCAATGAGAGTGAAGGATGTACTCTATGTACCAGGTTTGAAAAAGAGGTTACCTTCTATATTAGACCTATATACGAAAGTTTTCATGGTTTCATTCATAGATGGATAAGTTCTTATGTGGTATAAAGGAAAAACTATAAAAAATGCAGTTGTTATTGGAACAAAAAAAGGTGGTTTGTACAAGTTAAAAGGTCACTCAGATGTATCCTTGACTCACTCTACTGAAATTCCTTGTGAACTTTGGCATAGAAGAATATATCACATCAACTAAAAATCCTTACCATATGTAAGAAAGGTAGTTACAGTTTTACCAGAATTAAAAGTTGATCATGAAGGTGTATGCAAGGGATGTGCACAAGGAAAGAACATAAATAATAATTTTCCAAAGAGAGACAGTAAGGAAAATATAATATTGGAACTTTTCCACTCATATTTATGTGGTCCAATTCCATCAACCTTTCTAAGAGGGTATGTATACTATGTATCATTTATTGATGATTACCCTCGTAAGAATTGTGTTTATTTCTTGAAGTAAAAAGATGAAGTACTTGGAAAGTTCAAGGAATTCAAAGTCTTGGTAGAAAACCTCTCCGAAAGGAAAATCAAGATACCCAGGTCAGACAATGGAGGAGAGTACACTTCAAATGAATTTGGAAGATTTTGCAGATATCTCATGATTAAGAGGGAGCTCACCACTCCCTATAATCCTCAACAAAATGGTGTAGCAGAAAGAAAGAATAGAATGATTACAGAAGAAATAAATACTATGATTGATGATCAAGATATTCCAATGCACTTATGGGATGAAGAAATAAGAAAACCAATATATTTCAAAAAAATATTATCCCATAGTGCACTTGGATTCAAAACTCCTAAAGAAATGTTCACTAGAAAGAAGCCTAATCCATTCTCTAGCTAGATGGCCTTGATTTGTGATCTCGTAGAAAAGGAACCTACTTGCTTTGAAGAAGACATTTGGAAGAAAGAATTTATGGATTCCATGATAGAAGAATATCATTCCTTTATAAATAATGATGTGTGGGAAGTAGTTCCCATACCAAAGAAAAAAAATGTGGTATCTTCCAAGTGGATATACAAAATAAAACATGCAACAAAAGGAAGTACTGAAAAACATAAGGAAAGACTTTTGGGTCGTCGATTTTCTCAAAAGGAAGGTATTGACTATGAAGAAAAATTTTGTCCTATATCCAGATACACTTCTATCAGAACCATCATAGCTCTTGCAGTGAAAACAACTTTTTTAAATGGTGTTATCGATGAAGAAGTGTATATAGAACAACCACAATGGTTTGAAGTTGAATATAGGAAAAATCATGTCTGTAGGTTGAAGAAATCCCTGTACAGGTTGAAGTAAGCTCTTAGACCTTAGTATGGAAGAATTGATAGTTTCCTCATGAGCTTGGGATTTACCAAGAGTAAAGTTGATCCTAACCTTTACTTCAATGTTATGAGGGATGAGTCATTTATATTACTACTATATGTGGATGAATTATTCTTAATAGGAGAAGAAAAACTCATCATAGATTGAAAGAAGATGCTCGTTGCTAAATTTGAGATGAAATATCTAGTCCCAATGAATTATTTCTTAGGTCTTGAAGTTTGGCAGAGCCCAGAGAAGATCTTCCTTAAACAAGGGAAGTATGCAATTGAAATACTAAAGAGAATTGACATGTTGGAATGTAAAAGCTACGTCAGTGAAACAAATGCAAGCAACATTGGGTCATACGAGGTACTCCATAAATTTTATTAAGGTATACATGCATATCACAACTTCATTGGAAAAATTGTTGAAGAAGGAGTTCAAACTTCAATGGAAAAAGCGATGCCAGGAAAGTTTGGATACCTTGAAACATAAACTAGATACCATGCCGATATTAGTATTTCCATATTGGAATAAGGAATTCCATGTCCACGTAGATGTGTCATCTATAGCATTAGGTGCATTCCTATCTGAACTAGTGGAGGTTTGGATCATCCCATTTCATTTCCCAAAATAAAGTTGTTGACTATCGAACAAAATTACACTACTATAGAGCATGAAAGATTGGTAATGATATACACAATAGAAAATTTTATGAATTATCTATTGGGATCACATTTTAAGATGTAAAAAGATCATCATGCACTACGATACTTAGTTAATAAGACAATTTTTGGGGGGAATATATGAACATGGATGCTATTATTTCAAGAGTATGATTTTGGAGTGATTGCAACAGCGGAAAAATTAAATACAAGACCTGATCATTTTTCACACATATTAACATGGGAAGATGCAGGAAATGTGGATGGAAGTCTACCAGATGTGCACTTTTTCATAGTACATATGGTCAATTATTAATTTGTATATGTTTTCTAATTATTGAGAATATGATTGTCCCCGCCCAACTTTACAATTGTGTAGAAGAAGTAGCCAGTAGTAAAGGCAACATATTATCAACTCATAGTGGGGAATTTGTATAGGTTGGGTGCATATGGTATTCTTCAACAATGTGTATTGGAGCATGAAAGGCCTATGATATTATCAGAGGCACATGAAGGAATTGTGGGAGGCCACTGTGCAAGGAAAGCGACGACTCAAAATTTTTTGTGTGAAGGACTTTGGTGGCCCACCCATCATAAGGATACTAAGGAGTTATATCAAACCTATTGTGTATGTTAGTGAGTTAGGAAGACATCCAAAAGAGATGTTGTTTCCTTAATACTATAATTTACCTTTCATGATTTTGATAAATGGGGAGTTGATTTCATTGGAATGATCAACCCATTAGAAAAAAGGTCATAAGTAGGATATGTAATCATCGCGACAAATTAGTTGAACCGATGGGTTGAAGCAAAACCTATCAAAGATTGCAACTTAAAGAATGTTGTGCCATTTTTATTTTAGAATGTTTTTACAAGGTTTGGATGCATGAGAATCCTTATGAGTGGTCAGGGGATCCATTTTTTGCATAAAATAATTGCTTCTTTGACAAAATAATTTCATATTTATCACCAGAAGATCACACCATATCACCCTCAAACGAACAAAATAGTGGAAGTGTTTAATAAGATTCTAAAGCATGCATTGACAATGATATGTAATGTAAGTCAAGATGATTGGGAAATAATAATTCTTGTAGTACTATGGGCATATCAAACTACATGTAAGAAGTTGATAGGATAGACACCATTTTGATTAGTATAAGGTTAGGAAGAAGTTATTCCCATGGATTTCATTGTGTCGAGTATGCGCATTGCCATGATGACATAGCTCAAAGATTCTAGTGCATTGGAGAAAATACTGTCAAAGCTAGTGGGACTAGAGGGAGACCGCTTCATCACATGATTTCACTGGCAACTCTAGAAATCATGCAAAAATGCATGGAATGAAAAATATATTAAATGAAAGAAGCTCCATATGGGAGACCCAGTTTTGATCTATGAAAACAATTTTTTTTAGAACCTTAAAAAGTTACAAATGGATTGGATGGGTATGTATTTATTAATATCTATGATAGAGGCAGGTGTTTCTCAATTGGAGAAATTGAATGGGGAAATCATGAAAGCGATGGTCAACAGTAGTCATCTAAAACTGTATAGGAACCATCATTCTTTCATGCACTAGCCTAACTACGCAGTACGTCTACCATAGTATATGTATTATAGTATCTATGTTATATAAAAAGAGCTTGAGGAAATCCCCAATAAACATTTGAAGAGACAAGAGGCTTGCAGATTTGAAACGAGCATTGTTAAAAGAGTCAAATTAGCAAACAAAGAGATGAACAAGAAAATCTCATGGAAAGGAAGGAGAATTGAAATGCATGTAGAAAGGAGAATCAAAGAGCTAGGATAAACACATGCATAGAGGATGGGAATAGAATTAAAGAGAAAATATAATGACAATATGGTGGGAAAACATAGTCATAAATGAAACACAATGACCAGATTTTGACAGACTAGAAAATATAGACCATGATCCATTGGTATATACAAACTTAATGCATAATTTAGAAGGAATTGAATGAAAACACAATCAAATGGGACTGGAATTTTTTTTATGAAGAGGAATATTATATCGGACAACATCCTATAAAAGTAGACAAGGGATGATGAAAAAGGGTTACTATTGCATGGGCATTTGAATAAAAAAGAGAGCCAAAGAAGATTTGAGTGAGTTCCATAAATTCATGGTGCCACCAAAGGTAGGAGCATCCACATTCCATACAAAGAAACCATGCACTAAACATGCATTAGTGTCAGTATAGGAAGAAACCCTAAGAGAAGTGGTGTCAGATCTAATAAAATTTACAAGGCCTTATGTTCCACCAAGAAGGCCAACAACATAGCAAGTTAGATTGCCCAAGGAGATGAAGTACGACCTTGTTACACCGATGATTCCACTTGGGGTCACTATTGAGGAAGATATGTTGGGCACAATAGGAAGCTTAAGGTTTCTAGACCATGACCTTACATATATAAAGAAGTTTCTAGAGTTAGCACCGCATAATTACTTGTGCACATCACTCAGCCTAGACTCAGTGATACTCACAGTAAAGTCACATGGGTGGAAAACATGAATACAACGAATAGGCATATTGAACCTTTTGAATATCCCATATTTTGTCAAAAGAACATAAATCAACATGTGTGTCAAGTTATTGATGAGTTTGATCCATTGAGGTTTCCTATGGTTGGACATGCCAATGTCAATTTCCACCCAACTTATTATGCAGATTATAGGATTTTTCTCAACAAGGTAAGATCCACTACCTTTTTTTATGGATAAGAATCATGAGAAAGAATTAGAATAAAGGATGAAGAAATAATACAACATGGATAGAGGTGCGCGCATATTAGATGTAGTAAGAAGCAATGACTCTTATGTAAGGTTTTCAACGCAAGTTCTAGCTTGCAAGTTACTAAGGAAATGTAATAGAGATCATGTGCCAACAAGAGTAATAACAACAAAAAAAAGTGCACAACAATATTGCATATGAATTGAGAAACATTTTTGGTGAAAAAAATCTTAAACAATTACAAGGAAGCACAAGAGAAATGAGAAGAGTTTCATTATGCTTGGTTATTGATTTTGATTGCATTAGTTTCTTAGAGGGAGCCATAAGAAACCCATTTACTAGAAGGTATGTAACAATTGTTCATGGTAGAAATATATCATTCTTTGTGGCATACCGTGCATAATAATAGACAAATGGACAACAATATCATACTCTACATCTATAAAGAGACAATCCAACAATGCATTGAGGACACGTCATGAATTCTACCTTTGATAGTTGAAGAATACAAAGAAAACCCATGATTCAAGACAAGGTTGCAACATCTACATTCAAGAAAAGAGGGATCTAGATTAGAAATGGTTGTTGACTAACTACAAGATGATAGAAAATGATATCAGCCAGATTGTCAATAAATAAGAAGCATAATGGAAAACCTGAGTGATAGAAACAACATAGAAGGAGACACCATAATCAGAGAAGGATAAATAAAAAGAAAAAGAACATGAAGAAAAAGGGAATGGTGTAGGCGACACTCAAAAAACACTTCCCATTGTAGAAAATAAAAATGATCACCCTAAGGAGTGTTGAAAAGTCAACAAGAAACATGTGTCTAATTTAGTTTTCCATTAATTAAATTAGACAATAAATATTAATCTATTATCTCATTCATAACTGAGTGATTTGGAATTGTAACAGAATTGTAAGTGTAGTTAAGTGAGTTAAGCTTAGTTGTATTAGTG
>ML777001.1:268873-313179 GCA_009831015.1 Picea engelmannii
CCTGATGTTTCTCATTTGAAAATTTTTGGTTCATCTGTTTATGTACATGTAAACAAGGATGCCAGGAAGAAGCTGGAACCGACTGCTGAAGTTGGGATATTTGTGGGGTACACATAAACACCCCATAATTATCGTGTGTATTTTCCAAACAGTAAGATGATTGTTATGTGACAGGATATAAAATTCGATGAGGGGAAAGCCATGCGGTTGTCGCTTTAGAGGGAGCTAGACTTTCATAAAGAAGAGGAGCTGTTGGTTCCCAAGGATGAGTCTCAAAATGTGGATCAGCCACATGAAGAGTTTCACAGAGTGGAGGAAACCACTCAAGAAGAGCCATCCATCAGAAATGGCAGAAAGCGCACCACGGAAGCTGAAAGATTGAGACTAGATGTTGCACAGAATATAGGATCCCCTATTATATAGCGCAGGCAAAGACAGTCTCCTGATCGATTTGTTGGATACGTGGCTCTTATGAGAAAATGTATTGTGACTGAACCATCTTCCTTTCAGGAAGCAGTATAGGACCCCACTTGGGTTGATGCTATGGTAGAGGAGTATGACTCCATTGTCAAAAACAGTGTATGGGATATTGTCCCAAGACCAGTTGATAAATCAGTGGTAGGTTCCAGATGGATCTACAAGGTAAAGCAAGCTGCTGATGGGAGTGTGGAGAAATACAAGGCCAGTTTTGTGGCTCGGGGATTTTCACAGATCGAGGGGATAGATTATGGTGATATCTTTGCACCTGTCGCAAGGTACTCTTCCATAAGATCCATCCTTGCACTCTCAGCGCAGATGGGCTGGCGCATTCATTAGATGGATGTAAAAACTGCGTTCCTCAACGAGATCATTGAGGAAGAAGTGTACATTGAGCAGCCAGAAGGTTTCGAGACCTTTGACAGAGAGTCGCATGTGTGAAGACTCAAGAGAGCATTGTATGGGCTAAAGCAGGCACCCCATGCATGGTACACTCAGATAGACAACTATTTCACCGGATTGGGCTTCACCAAAAGTGAAGAAGATGCAAACCTATACCAATTTGTGGTAGAGGGTAAGATTTTGATCATTGTGCTTTATGTTGATGATTTAATACTTACTGGTGATGAGCAGCTGATACACTCATGCAAGGAGGACCTTGCAAAGGAGTTTTAGATGAAGGATTTGGGCCTTCTTCATTATTTCCTTGGTTTGGAAATATGGCAGCGAGATGGTGAACTTTTTGTGTCTCAAGGAAAGTATGCAAGAGAGATACTAGGTAAGTTTCACATGGAGGGCTGCAAACCCATGGACACTCCTCTTCCAGGAAACTGGAGGAAAGAGGATGCTACTTCTGGAGAGGTAGTGGATGTTACTGTCTATCGACAGTTAGTAGGTTCGCTAATGTATTTAGTGAACACGAGGCCGGAAATTTTCTATGTGGTTAACCAGCTAAGTCAAGCGATGGTTAAGCCTACCAAACTCTTTTGGAAGGTGGGGAAGCATGTCCTGCGATATATGAAGGGCACATCTAATTATGGATTATGGTACAGACAGATGGATGAGGTGAAGTTGCATGGCTTCACGGATGCAGATTGGGCAGGCAGCCCAACGGACAGAAAGAGCACATCAGGAGGGATCTTTAGTATCGGGTCTACAGTTGTTTCTTGGTACAGCAGGAAACAAAGATCCGTGGCACTTAGTTCAGCGGAAGTGGAATACCTGGCAGCAAGCCAAGCTGCATGTGAGGCTATCTGGATGAGGAAGATCTTGGTTGGTTTGTTTGGTTCTCACTTAGATCCGACAGTGATTTATTGTGATAATCAGAGTTTCATTAATGTCTCGATTAATCATGTGTTTCATGACAGATCTAAGCATATAGATATCCGGTATCATCATCTCAGAGATTGTGTGCAGTTGAAGATCATGTTGCTTCAATACATTACTACGGAAGATCAGGATGCGGACATTCTGACGAAGGCGCTCACCAGGAGCAAATTTGAATTTCACAGAGACAGGATTGGGGTGAAGGATAATCCCTTTTTTGTTGAGAGGGAGTGTTGAAAATTCAACAAGAAACATGTGTCTAATTTAGTTTTCCCTTAATTAAATTAGACAATAAATATTAATCTATTATCTCATTCATAACTGAGTGATTTGGAATTGTAACAGAATTGTAAGTGTAGTTAAGTGAGTTAAGCTTAGTTGTATTAGTGTGAGTTCAGTGAATTAATTATTCATTAATTCACAATCAGTTAAACTCGCATGCAACTAAAGACTTGCCATGATTAACTACATGCATGCCATTCCAATGGACACCAGTTGAGATAACAGGTGAAAGGGACAGTTGGCTATCAGTTGTGATTTGTTCACACATGCAGTGGATATGCTTATGAGCATGTGCAAACGATTCATTCGATTAAGTGTGAGAATTCGGATTGCAGAGTTTGTGTAGAGGAGGCGGGTGAGACGATTGTATGGTACTGAGAGCTCTTGGATTAGAGTTTTGTACGAAATTGTTTCATGATTCATGATATACATAATATATGATAGTGGGGTTTTTAGCTTTACGCTTTCCCGGTAAAACTTATTGTGTTATGTGTTATTGATGTTTCACTTTGTGCATTGTGGTTGTGTTGTGATCGTGGTTGTTTAAATTGCTTCCGCAATAATAGTAGAAGCGATTTTGTATTTAACAAGTTGCGGTAATTGTTAGATCAGGAGAATCGCAGGAATACATTAATTTGTATCGAAATTTCTACAAGGAGAAATCAATGCATAAAGATAAGAAGAGGAAATCCTAAAAGGATGTAGCTATTGAGGCCTTGACGGAGGATGTCTTGGAGAATATTTGGGATCAAGTCAAAGAAGTAAATGAAGAATCATTTATCCGAGATGCATGAAAATGGTAGGAAATGCGCATGAATGTGTAAGCACAAATAACTACACTGCACTAGATTTTGTAATCAACTAGGATAACACAAGCCCAAAGAACAAAAGAAGAAGAGACAAATATCACAACAAATACAATATATTCACGACTGACGACATAAAAATGACCATCAACTTTAGAAAATCACTGGATCATTAAAATATCAAGAGGGGACATAGAGTTCCACATGACATAAATGTAGGATCACATGCAAGCATTAGGTCATATTGACTTAGTGTTTTCACAATTACCATTAAACATGCTACATAGTTTGCATAAAAGTGTCACACAAGATATTTAGTTGCACACATAATTGACTTCTATGGAGTTTCCGTAAGTAAATGAAAACAACGATGCACTACATGACGGGTATAGTAAACTCATGCTAGAATGAGACGTGGTCGTGTTGAAAACAACAAGGTTGAAACAGGAAGTGTAGGAAGTATACAAAAACTTCACATAGGTAAGAATGGAAGAAGATACTTCCTTATAAGAGTAAGTGAAAAATATCAAAGAATCCATTTAGGGCTTCTGCACAAAGATAATATATTTGGAAGCTTGAAAAATGCAAAGTATCCCACTAGATGAAAGGGAGCAATGAGAGAAGACAACCATGAAGATTGTGGAGAGAATCAGGATCTTGGATGAGGAATGCACAAATTTGTATGAAGAGAGTACAAAAGTGTGGACTCAATTTTTGGAGAATGCAAAGCTAAAAATATTATAAAAAAGGTTACATAATGCATAGGAGAAGGTGAGGAATATCAAAGATACAATGAGAATTATACCACCAATAGAAAAATGGCTCTAATAGTTTAGAATAGGAAGTTTCACCAAGAGATAAACCAAATAAGAGTTGAACAACAGACCCTCGTGCCAAATATTGAGCCTCTATAGGAGGAATCCTTTTAGTTGACATAATAAATTGTAGCTACACAAGGTATAGTGAAGAAAGCAGTGAAAGAAAATGCATAGAAACTGAAGACCCCCATTATTGGGCAGACAATAGAGGGGATTTTGATGCAAGAAGAAAAAGTAAAGGAGAAGGTTGCAACTGCAAAGGAAAATTTTGAGAAGTTTTTTGCAACATGGAAGGGGGTGCAGTAGAATTCCTAAGTGGCTCAGGATGAGCCATAGGTGAGTGTTGGGGACTTCTTTTGATAGGATTTTTGGACCCGTTTTGGTAACTGTGCATCACATGAAAAAGAAGGAAAGACAGTTGGTGCACTTTCATGGATCAATGAGTGCAAAGAAACGGATATCATTTAATCCATTAGGCATTTTGCATCAATTGATTTGGGATAAACCCTATTGCAATTGTATAAATATGTAATGTGTTTTCGGTAGAAGGGAGGTAACATAGAAAAAAATATAGCGAATATGTATGTATGAATGTATCCAAGGATGAAAGAGTGAAGAACGATAAAGATAGAGAGAGATAGGAGAACAATAAGGGAATGATGTATGAGTGTAGTGTGCATATTTTGTAATGGATGATTCTAAATAATGTAATAAGAATCCAACCACCAAGGACATACCCCATCTCAGGTGAACGACGTTCAATATGGTGTTTATGTGTTATGATGTGATTCTTATCAATATTGTGCATATGATATATGTTATCTTGCTATAAATATGTTACATGTTATTTTTGTCTTTCACACATGATATAATATATAAAGAATAAATGCTAAGTATAATGGTTATGAGGATTTCCTTCCCTCCCTTCATCACTATGGAGGTCGGGTTCTTGCAGTTCACATAGATACCTCAGGTGATACTTCACTTGCTTTTGGTTGATGTTGAAAGTGTCTGTATATGAGGGTTTTGTTGGTGAATTCATGTTGAACCCTCGGTCTTCCCATTGTGCATCAACAATCCTATAACATGCAGACATTAGAGGTATCATGCAATATATATTGTAATTCACTTAAAGTGTCGCCATGAATTTCCATATTTTTTTTTTTTATTTACTTGATGACATAAACAAACATACAAGAAGAATAATTTTGAACATTCACATTAAATCCAATATGATGCAGGAGCATCTCTCCATGTCAGCCAGCCAACCAACCAGCCGCGTCATCATGCATGCATTGAAATATGAAGGGAGGCACAGTCCTCATTTAAAATATGAATTGAATGTAATTAATGTTTTAGTCTAGTGAGCCATGGAAGTCATGCCTTTGTTCAGGCTATAGATAAGATCAGCTTTAATGCTAGGCCGGATGAGATATAGATCCAGATGCTGGACTAGGCAACCATTTATTGTAATTTAATAGAGTAGGTGGATGTGGAGGGAAGCGCTCGATGAGCCCCTCAGGTAAAATAGATTTTGAGATTTCATTTTGTAGTGAGAAGATGAGTAGGAGAAGAGAAGAGCCAGAGAGAGCTCGAGAACACCTTTGTAAATACAAGGATTTTCCATTTTAATAGAATACAGAAGAAGTTTTTCCTGCACATGTTATGTGTCATATGGATGTTTGTGTGTGTTCTCTATGTATGTTGTGAATGTATGGTTGTTGATGCATTCTGCAGGAGTGTGTTCGATTTCAAAGTGGAGGATCTTTGAGGCTTCACACTAGGAGGGTGTGACAGAATGTTGTGGGTTCTGAGAACCATGCATAGAGGATGCACTTCTGAACTTTGTGGAGTCAGACAAAGATGTGCTGAGGCACATAAACTAGAATCAACAACTCAAGGAGGAATACCTCAAGGTTGCTGAATACCTTGGAGGCAAGGCTGTGTGGGAAAAGACACAGTTGCAGACATAATATCTTAGGAGTTCTGTAAAGGCTCTGCTAAGTGAGCATTGAGAAAATGCACAAGGTGTAGTTGGAAGAACTCTGCTGAGAGTTGAAGAAGAAGATAGAAGCTCTGAGGAGTTCTGTAAAGCTCTTCCAGGTGGGCATTGAGCTAGTGCAAGGAGTGCACAGAGGAAGGACTTATATTGAGAAGTTCAGGAAGAAGAAAACATAATCACTTAGGATTCTGAGAGCTCTTCCAGGAGGGAATCGAGCAAGTGCATAGGTGCACAGGAGAAGAAGATAGAACCGTTGAGTGTTCTGTGAAAGACAAGGAACTCTGCCAGGAGGGCATTGAGTCAAGGTGTAGGTAGGCACAAAAGTGAAGAGAACTCTTTGAGTTCTGGAGTTGGAGGTAGTATCCATTGAAGGATCTTTGTGGGGTTACTGAACAACCCAAAGGCTCAGCAAGGGGTTGCTGGAGTAGAGGGAAAAATCCCAGGGGAGAGAGTGCTTTCACCCACAGAGTCGAGCTGCGAGGAGTGTAGAGGCTAAAGAACTTGCTAGAGGAGTTCAGAGTTTATAAAAGATTAGGAGGAACATCGTTCTTATACACACAACGAAGCTCAGGGTTGAGGGGTTCGCAGAGGAGAAAAGAAGCAAAGGTCGAGGACTTTAGAAGACTTGGAATTCTACCAAGTGCAGAGAAGGTAAGTGCACAGGAAGCTCAGGTAAGAGCATAGTCGCTGTCAGATTGGCTAGAGAACAGATATTGACCATTGGTTTACATGTCTAGGAGGATCTTAGGAGGAGCCTACAGAAGGAGGAGACCGTCAGCTGTCGGATCTCACTCAGGAATCCCATAAGTCATTGGATCAGGAGGATTTGCGCAAAGTTTAGCAGCTGGAGGAGCGTAGAAGGAGGACGGATCTAAGCCATCAGATCTGGAGCGAAAATCCCATCAGCCATCAGATGAGTTGCATAGAGTTTAGTAGCCATAGGAGCACAGAAGAAGGATAGATCTGAGCCGTCAGATCTAGAGCAAAAATTACGTCAGCGATCAGATTGGATAGGGGTTGCACGAGGTTTAGAAGTCAGGATATTAGCCATCGGAAAATTGGGATTCTCGAGGGTAAGAGAATTGAGACATCACAAGTATCGAAACACCGGGAGGATCTGGATCGTCCGTTAGCAGAGGCATGTGGTGGAGATCGAGCACCCATCGACACTTTGGTGCATCGGGATATCGGCATTCCTGTGGACAAGAGATCGGGGAAATCCAAGTTGAAAACCCCATCATATTCTGAGCCATATGTTCAGAGGGGTAGGTGTCAGAGATCCAAAGAGAGTTGACATAGCAGTCATCGGGAAATTGAAGTTCCTAAGGACAAGGAAACGGGACATCGAAAGTCTCAAAATCCCGGAGAGATCGAGACCGTTCATCAGAGAAGGGACACATGGTAACCATCGGCGTCATCGAGAAAGTTCTGACAGGGAGGCTGTCCATCAGTGTTTGGTTCATCGGGATATCAGAGATACCAATGACAAGTTGTGTGTGCACTTTGGAATTGTGAAACGTGAAACCCTGATCAGGGGGGGCCAGTTGTCAGCAGATCATAAAGGAGGAAAGAATCGTAGTGGGGCCAGCTGTCATCACAGAGAGGAGGAGGACAATTCCATTGTGAGGGGCCAACTGTTAGCAGATTAGAGAGTTGGGATTCAAAGAATCGAGGATCCTGTGAGAAAATGTTCTTTGACATTTGAAACCCCGTAGCCCTGACAGGAGATAGGACTGCAGTCACGGGGACAAGGTCATGTGGACCAGGGGCTGAGCCAGGAGGGCTAGCTAAGGTTAAAGCGCATCGGGAATCAGAGGATTGTGGATCCAAAGGACGTTTTCAATTTGGAATCGAAAAGTACGAAACCCCGATGAAGAGTATGATTGAGGTCATATACGGGTAGGTCACATGGACCAAGGCCAAGGTAGAAGGGGTGTGCATCGGTGAAAATGAGCTCTTTAGTGATCGAGGAATCGAGAGGACAGTGACTCTCAAAAATAGGAAGCTCAAAACCCCAAACCCCTAAACTGAGTCGGGGAAGACCACGGTTAAGTGTAGGGAGTCGTGGGGGATTTGAAAGGACCTGCGGATCGAGTTTTAGCAGAAGAATCTAGCAGGGGATCTAAAGAGCCGCTCCGGCTCAAAATGTGAATTTTGATCAATCCTGAGAGTGGGTGAGTTTGAGGTGTAGGATAAGACACACGCCCTCTCACTACGTGAAGTGGTATCAGAGATTGAATCTTGCTTGTATATTTCTGGCAGGAAGAAGCGGGGAGATAAGAGTATACTCTAATACACATCAAGTAGTATCAGAGATGAATTCTTGTCTGTATATTTTAGGAAAGAGAGGTAGAAGGAGATAAGAGAGCACTCTAATACACACATCAAGTGGTATCAGAGCAGAAAATTCATCTATATATTGTAGGTGAAAGAAGATAGAGTGATGAGGGCTCTATGACGATTGTTTACAAGTAGGCAACAGTCGAGAAGGCAGTCATGGAGACTGTAGGATGATGAAGCTGGTAGAACTCTTAATGCAGAGTGATAGTAGCAGGATTGCTAGGAGAGAAAACAGAGGTAGCAACAGGGCTACTGAAGGCCGTAGGTATGCTGGGAGGAGAGAGCTATGGAGCCAAGAGGATATAGATGAAGATCTCACAAATATAAAGAGAGAAATGGTGAGGGTCGAATTGAAGATACAATAGGATAAGGAGCTGAGATGGGTATATCAATGGCCCATGAAAGAAGCCAAATGCAAAATGGCCAGTCAGGGAATTGGTGGTCAAAAGACAGCGAAGGCTGTTAACAGGGTGGTTGAGGTATGTAAACCAAATACTGGGAGAGGTCTTGATGATGAAGAGAATGAATTGGGATCAGCTGAATATCTCAAACACTACCAGGAGGGTAGAGAGGAAATTCCAGTTTGTCAGGTGGGCAATGAGTTCAAATCAGCTAAGGATCTCACAGACTGTCAAGAGGACAACCAAAGAATTTTACATTGCCAGTTGGGTAATGATATGAGGTCGCTGTGGGATCTCGAAGTCTTCTAGGAGGGTAGTGGAAGCATCTCAGATTGCCAGGTGGGTAGAGATGAGAATTTGAGACCATCTGAAGGTCTCATGGACTCAGAGGCAACAAGGGTTGCTGATAAAGATGGGATCGGTTGATCTCATAGTCTTCCAGAAGGGAAGCGGAAGCATCCCATATTTCAAGGTGGGTAGGGATGAGAAGATGAGACTATATGTGGGTCTCATAAACTCAGAAGTGAGTTGGGATCAGCCAAGGGGGATGACAGAGCAAGTGACCTCAAAGTTGAATTTGGATCAGCAGATGCAACTGACAGAGGTGAAAGATCAGGATGATATTCTGATGATTGGGGGAATTGGGATATTCCTACCATGTGCCTAGGAGGAGGCAGAAATTTGTGTTGTATATGCAGCAACAACAGAAGAATAGGCACAACTGACGATGACTGTCAAGGAAGAATTGGAGCAGACTTTGGAAGCTGCCCAAGCAGAGGAAGAAAATGAGCATTCTGAGGAGTGTCTCAACATATTCAACCAAGAATATGAAAGATTTGTAGCATTGGAGATATCAACAAAGGGACCCAAGGAGCAGGTAGGTAAAGTTATCACTCCATGGGAGATGGAGCTAGAGATGCTGGAGGATTAGCTGAACAATCCAGGGCCAGCAAGAGAACTGGAATAAGTTGAACTATCAGGGAAGGTGACTGAACAAAAAGTCAGTCGAAGGGAGACTGAAGAGGTAAAGTCTACAACAGAGTGGCAACTTGAGGCCACTAATGAAGATGAAGAAGATGGCATGGGAGATCAGAGATATCTGCCCAATTGCAGAAAATCTTTGCAGCTGAGGAGACTGCATGAGCATGGCCATCCACTAGAGCAGCTTGATACAATGATCAAGGATATCAGAAGGCTGATGTTAGGGTCAGCAGAGACTGCCAACAAGGAGAGTCTGGGAAGAAAGGAAGCAGCAACAGCGCAACAGAAACAACAACAACAGAAGCAGCAACAGCAGAAGTAGCAGCAGCAGCCGAATGGAGCAGATGGAAAGCTCCAGATATTTTCTTGGGATCCAGGAGGATTTCCAACCGCTTAGAGGGGAAGCGCATGAGTAGGAGCTTATGATTTTGCAGCTGAGGAGTTTGATGCAGGAGCATCTCTCCACGTCAGCCAGCTAGCCAGCCAGCCACGTCAGCACGTATGCATTCAAAGCTAAAGGGAGGCACAGTCCTCATTTAAAATTTGAATTCAATGTAATTAATGTTTAAGGATGGTGAGCCATGGAAGTCGTGCCTTTGTGCAGGCTATAGATAAGATCAGATTTAATGCTAGGTTGGCTGAGATCTAGATCCAGATGCTAGACTAGACAACCATTTATTGTAATTTAATAGAGTAGTTGGACCTGGAGGGAAGAACTCGATGAGCTCCTCAGGTAAAAGAGATTTTGAGATCTCATTTTGTAGTGAGAATATGTGTAGGAGAAGAGAAGAGCCAGAGAGAGCTCGAGAACACCTTTGTAAATACAGACATTTGCCATTTTAATAGAATACAGAAGTATTTTTTCCTGCACATGTTCTATGTCATATGGATGTCTGTGTGTGTTCTCTATGTATGTTGTGAATGTATGGTTGTTGATGAATTATGAAGGAGTGTGTTCAATTTCACAGTGGAAGATCTTTGAGGCTTCACGCCAGGAGGGTGTGACAGAACGCTGCGGGTTCTGAGAGCCATGCATAGAGGATGCACTTATGAACTCTGCGGAGTCAGACAAAGATTTGTTGAGGCACAGAAACTGGAATCAACAACTCAAGGAGGAAGACTTCAAGGTTGTTGAATACCTTGGAGGCAAGGCTGTGTGGGAAAAGACACAGTTGCAGACAAAATCTCTTAGGAGTTCTGTAAAGTCTCTGCCAAGTGGGCATTGAGCAAAGGCACAAGGTGTAGTTGGAAGAACTCTGCTGAGAGTTGAAGAAGAAGATAGAATCTCTGAGTTCTGTAAAGATCTGTTAGGTGGGCATTGAGCCAGTGCAAGGAGTGCACAGAGGAAGGACTTCTATTGAGAAGTTCAAGAAGAAGAAAACATAATCACTGAGGATTCTGAGAGCTCTTCCAGGAGGGAATCGAGCAGGTGCATAGGTGCACATGAGAAGAAGACAGAACCGTTGAGTGTTCTATGAAAGAGAAGGAACCCTGCCAGGAGGGCATCGAGTCAGGGTGCAGGTAGGCACAGAAGTGAAGAGAACTCTTTGAGTTCTGGAGCTGGAGGAAGTATCCATTGAAGGATCTTTGCAGGGTTACTGAACAGCCCGAAGGCTCAGCAAGGGGTTGCTGGAGCAGAGGGAAAAATCCCAGGGGAGAGAGTGCTTTCATGCACAGAGTCAAGATGCGAGCAGTGTAGAGGCTGAAGAATTCGCTGGAGGAGTTAGGAGTTTATAAATTCTTAGGAGGAACAATGTTCTTATACGCACAGGGAAGCTCAGGGTTGAGGGGTTCGTAGAGGAGAAAATAAGCAAAGGTCGAGGCCTTTGGAAGACTTGGAATTCTACCAAGCGCAGAGAAGGTAAGCACACAGGAAGCTCAGGTAAGAGCATAGTCACCGTCAGATCAGCTAGAGAACAGATCTGGACTGTTGGTTTACACGTCCAGGAGTAGCTCAAGAGGAGCCTACAGAAGGAGGAGACTGTCAGCTATCAGATCTCACTTAGGAATCCTGTAAGTCATTGGATTGGGAGGAGTTGTGCAGAGTTTAGCAGCCGGAGGAGTGCAGAAGAAGGATGGATCTGAGTTGTCAGATTTGGAGTGGAAGTTCCGTCAGCCGTCAGATGAGTTGCACAGAGTTTAGCAGTCAGAGGAGCACAGAAGAAGGACAGATCTGAGCCATCAGATCTGGAGCATAAATTTTGTCAGCCATCAGATTGGATAGGAGTTGCACGAGGTTTAGCAGTTGGGATATTAGCCATCGAGAAATCGAGATTCTTGAGGGTAAAAGAATTGAGACATCGCAACTCTCGAAACACCAGGAGGATCTGGACCATCTGTTAGCGGAGGCACATGGCGGAGATCGAGCGCCCATCGTCACTTTGGCGCATCGGGATATCTACATTCCTGTGGACAAGAGATTGGGGAAATCCAAGTTGAAAACCCCAGCATAATCTGAGCCATCCGTTCAGAGGGGCAGGTGTCAGAGATCCGAAGAGATTCGGCATAGCAGTCATCGGGAAATTGGAGTTCTTAAGGACAAGGAAACGGGACATCGAAAGTCTCGAAATCCCGAAGAGATCGGGACCGTCCATCAGAGAAGGGACACGTGTTAACCATCGATGTCATCGGGAAAGTCCCAACAGGGAGGCCATCCATCGGTGTTTGGTTCATCGGGATATCGGAGATCCTGGTGACAAGTTGTCTATGCACTTTGGAGTCGCGAAATGCTAAACCCCGATCAGTGGGGGCCAGTTGTCATCACATCAAAAAGGAGGAAAGAACCGTAGTGGGGCCAGCTATCATCACAGAGAGGAGGAGGACAGTGCCATCATGAGGGGCTAGCTGTCAACAAATTAGAGAGTCGGGATTTGAAGAATCGGGGATCCCATGAGCAAATGTTCTTTGACATTTGAAACCCCATAGCCCCGACAAGAGACAGGACTGCAGTCACGGGGACAAGGTCATGTGGACCAGGGGTTGATCCAGGAGGGCTAGCTGAGGTTAAAGCATGTCGGGAATCGGAGGATCGCGGATCCAAAGGACGTTTGCAATTTGGCATCAAAAAGTCTGAAATCCCAATGAAGAGTATGACTACGGTCATATACGGGTAGGTCACATGGAACAAGTCCAAGGTAAAAGGGGCATGCATCGGTGAAAAGGAGCTCATTGGTGATCGGGGAATCGAGAGGACAGTGACTCTCAACAGCCGGAAGCTCGAAACCCCAAACCCCGAAACTGAGTCGGGGAAGACCATGGTTAAGTGCAGGGAGCCGTGGGGGATTTGAATGGACCTGTGGATCGGGTTTTAGCAGAAGATTCCAGCAGGGGATTTAAAGAACTGCTCCAGATCAAAAGGTGAATTTTGATCGATCCTAAGAGCGGGTGAGTTGGAGGTGTAGGAGAAGACACACACCCTCTCATTGCGTCACAATAGCATAAGGGAATATAAAGTACAATGAAATTTAACTATTCTTCCTACACCTCTAGGGGTTATGATCTTCACGATACATAATTAGCACTTGCAATCCTAGATTCTTCTGATTTATTTTGACCATTTAAGTTCTCAGGACTGGAAATAGCTCTAAGGAACTTGTAAGATTTGTACTTCTATAAAATCGTTCATATTATATTCATTCAAGAACTAATTTACTTCCCAAGTATACATAAATTCACATGTATCTTTGATGCCATATGTAATGCCTTTATACCTTAAGGAAGTATACGTTTTTTTTCTTCAACCAATTAAATATAAATGAGATTGTTTAATTTCACAATTTGTGCAAGGTTATGTTATAAGCTTAATCCACTTTATGAATGCTTGTGCAAGCTACACAATGAGGTTTGTCATCTTAGTAAATTATTATGCAATGACTGTCCTATCTATATTCATTTATTCTTTTTATAAATACAACAACTTAACCATTCATAATGTAAAAATTATATATATATATATATATCAATTTTACTATATAAATATAAATATTTAATAACTTGAATAATGAAATACATTGAAATGTGAATAAATATAACCATTCAATTTTACATTTTAATCAAAACCATAACTAATACAAAATAGAGAAATAATTATTAAGTAAAGAAAAATACCTATAAAAGTCAATAAATATAACCATTCTAATTTTGCATTTTCAATCCAACGCATATTATAATATGACAACTATATAACCATTCTCATTTTAGATTTTTAAGCCAACCCATATTATAATATGAATATCTATCACAAATAGTAGAATAATTATTAAGTAAAGGAGAAGTAGTTTCGGGTACTTTTGATTGTAACACTTTTAGTTTCATATTCATACATTAATTACAATAATTATAATTAGTAGAATAATTGTTAAGTAAAGGAAAAGTATTTAGTAGAATAATTGTTAAGTAAAGGAAAAGTATTTTGACTACCTTTAATTGTAACAATTTTAGTTTCATGTTAATTGTATAACCATTGTCATTTTAATTGTAATAATTTTAGTTTTCTATGTTCATATAATAATTACAATTATATAACCATTGTCATTTTACATTTTTAAGACAACCCATATTATAATATGGGTATTACAAATAGTGGAATAATTATTAAGTAAAGGAGAAGTAGTTTCGATTGCCTTTCATTTTAACAATTTTAGTTTCATGTTCATATAATAATCTAGTAATTATAAAATAAAAAAACCAATTTCGCTGGGGGTTTGCCATTAAAAGCTCGTGTATTAATCCTCTCTCCACTTGAACACTTACTTTTTTCCTCTCAAACTCAAAACCTATTCCTCATCTGATTGAGTGCTTTGAAATAAATTTCCATCCGATCGTGAAATAATAATTAACTCAATCGTAAACGAATAATTATAGAAGAAAATAGATATCCAAAAATAAGGGGAGCTTATTCTTTCTTGTGTTCTTGTTCTCAATGCATTTCCACCCCTAACCCCTCAAGAGGAGTCAAAGTGTTGTTTTCTCTTGCGTTCTTGTTCTCGGTGCCTTCCCACCCCAACCCCTCAGGGGAGTCAAAGCGTTGCTTTCTCTCATCCCATTAAAGCACAACATATACATTTGCCTCTCCTAAAATATATTTATCATATTAGTTGAGTCAAAGCGTTGCTTTCTCTCATCCCATTAAAGAACAACTTATACATTTGCCTCTCTTAAAATATATTTATCATATTAGTTTTTTGAAATCATCCTTTTTAATGAAAGGTGTCTTGTAATTGAATTCCAACCTTTTTTAGAATGGTGAAAACAGAATCATATATATTAAACTTGATCCATATCAAAACCTTAAACAACATTGCTACAATTATTAAATAAAATATAAAGACATAGACATAGAAATGAAGAAGTTGACATTACATCCGTATTATGGATATATATTTCTTGAATAACATATATAATTTTATACTAACTTTATAATTCATAATCATGGTTTTTTAACTATGAGGAACTTGAGCATATTAAGTGTGGGTGAAGACACCAACAAGATGCAATTATTTTATTTTACAAAATCTAAAAAAAATGTTTATATCTGTAAGTGGTTGACACTTCTTGGTGCATGATAGAATATTTGATTAATGTTATAGTTTCAAATCGTATTTTTTTTACTATAGAGAAATTGCAAATTCTAAGTGTGTGGGTGAAGACACCCAAAAGATGAAATTTCTTTTAGAGTACAAAATTTAAAATAAAAGTTTATATGTATAAAGATTTTATACCTATCGACACATGATAGAATCTGTGACTAACATTATACTTCCAAATCATGTTTTTTTTACTATGAAGAGCTTGGTCATACTAAGTGTGTGGGTGAAGACACCCACAAGATGCAATTTTGTTTAGAGTACAAAATCTTTAAAAAATGTTTATATCTCCAAAAATGCGATACCTCTTGGGCATGATATATGCGGAGTTAAGACATATATACAATGGTTCTTAATATATATATATATATATATAGTTGATATTGAAATATTTGTTTGTTACTAATATTTTTTAAGTAGAAGGAACCTATATGTCAGAAAAGAATTTTTTTACTTTCAATTATAAAATTGTTTATATAAAGAAATATGGTATTAAAATAGGTGGAAATAGAAATATTTTATTTATGGCCCACATTGAAATGATTTTTTTCTTATTAATATCATTTTTATATTCCAAATCTGAACTCCATAATATCAAGCATTGAAGGAATCATGGATGCCCCTCATTCTGGGAAGTAGAGAACACCTATTAACGAAATCTATTTTTCTTACCTTCAATTACTCTATCTCTCTCTCTCTCTCTCTCTCTCTATATATAAAGTTAATATAGAATTATCTTACTTAAGATGGATATTGAAATATTGTATTTTTGGCCAACATTGAAATATTTATTTGTTATCAATACATTTTTTAAATTCCATGTGTAAACCCCAGATGGAGTGACATCTACTAATCATACACATTTAGGAGTTAATATCCCCATCCATCATCGCCCCCCCTCCATCCATTCTGCATAAACTACCTGCAAGTGAAGTGTAACACACTCAACCCCTAAGTACCCTTTATAGGGATGGGGAATCAAAATTTCTCTTACTCTAATCATCTTGAATCCCCCTACCAGGGTCTTCACCTACTTATACTCACCCATAGCTTCCTAACAGCTACTACCAGGCCCAAATATGACTCCTGGTTTGCAAGTTATGGCCTCCCGAAGTTCTTATGTCATTATTACTTGAGAGCCACATGACACCCACGTGGGTCCATCTCATTCACATCATCCCTAGGATTCCTACCTCTTGTAGGGAAGGTCCACCCACCATCCAATCCAATGACAAGAATTCATTATCATATATCACACAGGTTAGAGGGGAAATCGATGATGAACACTTCAACACTAAATATACATTTTCCTTTTTGCACACATGTCCTCTAGAGTCCTGAATTCCTGAACTCTCGAAGGAGACTGGAATCTCTCCTCATGGTTCCAACCTTCGGGCCTTTCAAATTATCAACAACATTGCATCCCAAACCTCTGGAGTCCTGAAGTTCTAGATTCTCAAAGTGTCCACCCTCATACATGGTGATATGCTAAATGTAGATGCAAGGAAAGGTGGGTCCCGAGCATCCACTCACCAAATGGACCAAACAAGTAAGTCCCAGGGTGACACGTGGAAAGGTATAGATCACACATGTCCCCTATAGTGGGTGACATGTGCCACATTTTAATGGGGACATAGGGTCTGTGAAACATACGAATCCGAGTGACACGTGGTATGTCCATCATGGGTCCACATCACCCTCGACGATGTCACTGTGTCACCCCACTCTAGACTAATGACCTTCCTATTCCCTTAGATATCCTAGTCGAGATGCATCGATGTAGATCCCTTGATATATAGGGCCTCCGTTAATTCGTAACTTCAACATTCGAGTGATTTGTGATGTAAATTCCTCCTTACTCTTGGAGTGGTCATCATCGGGCTAACCATGGCCTATATATAATGGTCAAGGGAGATCCCAAAGGGTTCCTAGATATACGGTCCTCATTACTTCATAGCTCCAACCTTCAAGATTTTTGTTACTATGATTGCTTCATTCTCTCAAAGAAGTACCTTGCCTAAGTACTATACGCGGGTCCATGCAATGGACGACTGGATGGTTAAGAGGGGTTACTAATGAATTCCCTAGATCCAGGACTCTCATAACTTCATAGCTCTGATGTTCACGGATTTTGGTGCTTTAACATCCCTATTCTCCCAAACTGGTACTTCACCGAAGTTATCTCGGCATAGATCGAATGACCAAGGGGACTCTCGTATACCCTCAGATATATGGCTCACGTTACCTCATGATCGATGGATGGATCAATGTTTAAAATTGGGGTAGGTCTATCCGCCATAGTCAAGGAAACCACCACGATCCAGTTGACATTTTGGGTAATTGTAACCCTTAGCTACCTTCGACTAATTTACAAATGGTAAGGTCATAAAATTATGAAGCTTTGAACACTCAGAGTTCCAAAGCCAGAAAGGCTTAGCTCCTTTCGATTCTAGCGCAGGGTTCCTCGACCTTGGTCAAGTGGGTCCTCTGAAACTCTTTGTGGGATAGGTGCTAATCTCTTAGCCATGATTTGGTTAAGGACACAGCCATGAGCCCTTGATCACATGAGTTAAATTTTTTAAAGAGGTGCCCTCCTTTCCATAGGGTTTGAACTTAGTATTCTCATGAAGGTATATTCTAGGTTGATAGGACTTAAGAATCTGAGTAAATCCTTCCTTGATACTCTTGAATCCTTACATCTGATAGCTCTCTAGTTGCTATAATAAGTATAAGACCATTCAAAAGCATAGGTTCAGAGAGAGACAATACATATTTATACCTTAAACATTCAATACAAAAATTAGGCATAAACATATAAATATGTTCAATCATCATTTCCATTTTAATACACGGAGTATGAAAATACTTATCAAAAAACCATAAATAGTGAAGAAATTGTTGAAAGGGGTGCATGTTTACACCCAACCATAGGCACAACCACACTTGATGGATTTATCGTTAGCTACCCTCGAGCTATACCACGATGCTCTGAGAGAGACTCTTTCTTCTTAATCAATGATAGTCATGGATGGAGGTTACTCTCCTCCTCCCACAAGATATTGTCCATCAGGTTTCTCTATACCTTGACCTTTTATAACAAAAGGTTCATCAAATCCAATATTCTCATATATCTAGTCTACCATAGTCTCTTGGCAAGCTATAGTTATATTTACAAAATATGGGAAACATGGGTATGTCAATCTCCTCTCCCTTAAAGGAAAATTGTCCTCGATGTTTTATCTGTCGATGTGATCTGCATGTATAGAAGTAAACAAAAATGGGTATGCATGTTTCATGGCATTCTCCATTTCCCATGTAGTCTCATTTAGGTCAAAATGTTTCTACTAAACCTTGACCTATGCAATGGTTATTTTTCTGAGTGGGTCCTTCCTGTCTATTATGCATTGTGGTTCCGTTAGGAATTCTCCCTCTAGTTTCATGTGAATCATAGACTAGTCAATTATATGATTATAATCATGTACATATTTCTTCAATAATGAAACATGGAAAATATTATGTGCCTTCACTATGGGAGAATGTGATAATCTATAGGCTACAAGTCCCACTCTATCAAAAATTTCAAAGGGTTTACAATAGCGAGGTTCCATCTTAGCAAAAGATCCCATTCTCAAGTAGCTTTTCCTAGGTCTAACTCAGAGGTACACATTATCCCTTGTTTTGAATTCTCTAGGAGTCCTCTTTCGGTTTTCATAGATTTTTTGTCTATCCTGAGCTATTTTTAGATTTTTCTTTATTTGAATTACTTGTTGTTCCATTTCTTTCAGCATGTCTAGTTGGATTATATTTCTATCTACTAGGTTATCCCAATTGATTGGAATCTTGCACTACCTACCATAGAGGCCCTCAAAAGGGCTCATCTTCAATGATTCTTGATAATCATTGTTGTAGGAAAACTCTACTAGTTGTAGGTAGTCTTCCCACTTCTTAATATGATGGATTACATGAATCCTCAACATGTCCTCTAACACTTGGTTTACCCTCTCTGTCTGTCCATCCGTTTGAGGGTGATAGGATGTACTAAATAGTAATTTAGTTTCAAAACCAACAAATAAAGTTTTCCAAAATCTTGAAGTAAATTTTGTATCTCTATCAGATATGATCTCCTTAGGCATGCCATGCAGCCTAAGTATTTCTTTCATGAAAACACTCGCAATATCTATTTCCTTGAAAGTTGACTTGACGAGAATGAAGTGAGCAACCTTGCTCAATTTTTCTACCACTACCATAATGGCGTCATTCAGTTTGGTCAATTTTGGTAATCCTATGATGAAATCCACGGAGATGGTTTCTCATTTCCAATCTGGGATTGGTAGGGGATGCAACAACCATGATGGATGTTGATTTTCTTCCTTAACCTGTTGACATTCCATACATTTATCCAAGTAATTAACTATGTCATTCTTCAGTTTGGGCCAATAAAACAATTTCGTAGTGGTTATGATCATCTTCTAATAACTAGGATGACCAGTATATGGTAGTTTGTGTAGTTCATCCATCATGAAGCTCTTCAAGTCGTCACAGTTCAGAATATACAACCTACCTTTGTAAGTTAGAAAGCCATCATTCAAAAATTGATAACCTTCATACTTCATCCTCATGGGATATTTTTCTAAGTATGATTTTACATTCTCAAAAAATGCATCTCCTTCTTGTGCACTCTTGAATATCTACCTGATATCCATTTCACAGGTGCTTATATCTTCGAGAAGAATCACTTTCACATTTCTACTAAAGGAATCAACCACCCTATTTTCTTTTCCTTTGGTATGTTTGATTTCAAAATCAAACTCACTAAGGAGATCCATCCATCAAGCTTATCTAGCATTAAGTTTTGGTTGATCAAAAAGATACATGAACCCACTATGGTCTATCATAAGCACAAATCTTTTACCTAGGAGGTAATGCCTCCAAATTTTTAAGGCATGCACTATGGCAGCCAATTCTATATCATGGGTCACATAATTAATTTCATGCTCATTCAATTTTCTAGATTCATAGAAAATCACATGTTCTTCTTGTATAAGGAATCCTCAGAGTCCTTCCTTGCAAGAATTTGTACACACAAGGAATTCCTTCTTTGGGTCTGAAATATTCATAACATGTTCATTGGTTAGAAGGCATTTAATATCTTGGAATGTCTCTTCACATTCTGATGTCCAAAGGAATTTAACTCCCTTTTTCTGAAGGGAAGTGATTGGGCAACCAATCTTGGAAAATCCTTTTATGAACCTCTTATAGTATCCTGCTAGGCCCATAAAGGATCTGATATAAGATACATCCTTTGGGGTATTCCAATCCATAATGAATTTGATCTCGTTAGGATCGATTGCCACTCCTTCTTTAGAAATAACATGGACTAAGTAATGGATTTGTTTCTAGAAAAGGTCACAATCAATAAATTTACCATAGAGATGATGTTTTCTTAGTACTTGAAGTACTAGCTTAATATGTTCTTCATGATCTTTCCTATTCTTGGAATATATTAGGATATCATCAATGGAAACCAATACAAATTTGTCTAAGAATTTACTGAGTACATTATTCATTAAGCACACAAAAGTGGTTGGTGCATTGGTTAGTCCAAATGGCACCACCACAAATTCATAGTGACCGTATATTTTCCTAAAGGTTGTTTTGTGTATGTCTTCATCATTAATTAGACCTGATGGTATCCAAAACTCAAGTCAATCTGGGATAAAATTGTAGCACCCCTTAATTGGTCAAACAAGTCATCAATCCTTGGTAAGGGATACTTATTATTTATGGTCATCTTATTGAGTTTCCTATACTCTCTACACAACCTAAGTGTGGCATCCTTCTTTTTCATAAACAAGGATGGTGCTCCCCATGGAGATACACTAGGCCAGATGTATCCTTTTTCCATAATTTCCTTTATCTATAGTTCGATCTCAACTATCTTTGGTGTACTCATTCTATAGGGTGTTATAGACACTGGCACTATTCCTAGTGCAAGTTATATTGAAAATTCAACATCCCTTCTTTGAGGTAGACCTGGTACCTCTTATGGAAACACATATTTGTACCCTCTTAATATGGGGTGGTTCTCTAGGCTTGTTTTTTTTCCCAAACATAGTCCAACACATGTATTGCATACAAAGGACATCCTTTTCTACAATACTTCTTCACTTGAAGGGATGATATTTGTCTTAGTCAGAAAATATTTTGAATCCCTTGTAGGGTTACCTTTCTCCCTTCTTCATTTTCACACTCCAAAGTTTTATTGTAACAATCAAAATTGGTTTTATGGGCATCCAACCAGTCCATGCCAATAAGAAAGTCATAATATCCTAAATGGAACATGATTAAGGTTTCTTGGGTGGGTAATCCACTCATAATGAATTAGCATCCTAGTATGACCTTTGTTACCTTTCTTTTGGTTCCAATGGATAGTTGCACCATTCATGATTTAACATGTTTAAATTATTGCAATTTAGATTTCTCAATAGTTTGAGGGGAAACCTAACTCAAATTAGAACCAGGGTCAATTAAAATGAAAACTATATTGTTGGAAATCATACCTTCCATCTCCACCACTAAAGCTTGGTTGTCGACTTATCTACTATCCAAGGCCACGTAAATTTGTGACATGATCCTAGCCACATCATTTACTATGGTAGCCTCTTTGATCCATCAGGATTTTTCGAATGACTTATGGTTGAGTTTTTATTTCCATGCGTTACTTAACCATTGAGAAAATTAGTGAAAGAATGAGAAAAGAAAATGAATTATATAACCATATACATATATGTGAAGATCTGAAATGTAATGAAAAACAGAAAACCATAATACGCAGGTTGATAACGGAGTTCGACACAACTTTGCCTACGTCTCCGGGCCTTTTCTCTGTGGGGGAGGCTTATTTATTTCTGTTCAGGAACTCAATAGTACATCATTACAATGCTGAATGGCTACAAGAATGAACTGGTCATGTTCGCCTAGATCTCTGGAACCATGTACAAAAAATGGCACTCTAAACGGACGTCCAGAGCTCTCAGAAATGGTTCGACAACATCTCCTCCTCAACGGCTTCTCTGCCTCAAACTGGCTTTGCCTTGGCTTCTCCTCAGCATCTCTGCTCTGAATTCTCTCAAAAGTTGTCCCCATGGCCTCAAACAGGCCTTGGTTAAATAGTTGGGAAGGTAGTTATCCATTTCCAACTTCCTCCACGAATTTAGGCTCTAAAAAAGCCCAATAACTCCCAAAAATGAGTTAATTACATTAAAAATGGCTTAATCATTAATTAAAACCAAAAGTGGTTAGAAAAACCCACTTTATAACCATATAATAGTTATAATTGGCATAAGCCCCTTAGCCTTGGGCGCACACTCCTTTTTCACGGTCGTATGGCTTCATGTGGCCACGCGCTAGCCCCTGGGCTATGCGCGGGCCACCCCTGCTAGCTCCAATAGTCGGTCATATGGTAACTGCCCATAGGGCCATGGGCCTATCATTACAACTCATGTAACCATAACATAACCGTTGTATAACCAAACTTTAAACCACGCATGGTAATGGTCTGCGCTCCCGATTGTATGGTAGGGTTATATGGTAGGTGCCGATAGGACTGTGGGTCGGGGCTAAGCCCCGACCAGACCCCCCACCATGCAATACATAAAACAAATTCAAATAAATTGAAACCCATTTACATTACAAGTAATACACGGTGTTCTAATGGTTAGAGGAGGTTTGCGAAAGCTTTAAGTGTGGAGGAGGTCGTCGGTTCGAATCTGTTCGACCCCAAAAACTTTTGAACACAAAACCAAATTGACAAAAACCGGGGTGCCACGTGGCAGCCCGTGATTGGGCCACATGGCACCTTAACCACCAATCAAACCTTGACACGTGTCGGAATGTGATTTGCCCAAGTCATATGCCACTTGTCGGAAGCCATACTACCTCGTCATCCACCGTACATCTACCCAGTCATCTTGCCATGTCAGTTGCTGACGTCACCCGTGCCACGTGTCACCCTTCCAGTGGTGACACGTGTCACTTCAGGATTGGTCCAACCGTACGACAAAAAGTCCAAATCTGCCTGACATGTGTCATCACCTGGAGTCACCATGTGTCCTATACAAACCTGCCATGTGTCATTGTATGGACCTACCATGTGTCCTGTACAGACTTGCCATGTGTCCTGTATGGACTGCACAGTGAGCAATTTTTTTTTTTTGCCTGTTTGACTTTTCGGACAGAATGGGATAGATTCTCCATACGAACTCCGTTTGAAAAAGTAAATATACCACTAGAATCAGGAAGATGAGACAGACGCAATGGTGTTGGTTTCGTCGGATTCCGAGCACTTTCATTTTTGAGCATTTTTCAAGCCCTGATAGGCTTCTAAATCCAATTTCAGATCACACCTCCCCACAATAAGACCTTTTGGTCCCCAAAAGGTTACTGACCAGTCAAAAAGCTCGGGATAGGCCACCCGACTTGCTCTCTGTCTCTGAACTCTGTCCTGTGCACCTGTCTCATCAAGATCAACTGTAACACAATCATGACAACTGACAGTATATTGTTAGCCATTTGAACCCTGTTACATCTTACTGAAGCTACTATCATCCATGTAGAAAACATTGCTAATGACAACATCAAAAAGACAACTGCAAATGAACTAATATACTTTAGATATCTGCACAACATGAGCTTATCTTGAAGCAACTTATGATTGATTTTCCATTCAACAACCATATCTTGTTCTTGCTTAAGATCAATTACTTCATTTGAAACAACTACATTCGTTAATTGTTCCCTTGTTTGAAGTGTTTTATTTTCTTTAACACGATGAGCATGAACCACATAATCATGACCTGCTTTAGTGAACTGATATTGATTCTTTGTCTTATAGAATATTTCCTTACGACCAAATAAGTATGGACTACCTAAGATCATTCCACATTCTCTTAACGACACAACATCACAAGTTACTTCGTCCACATACTTAGATGAAATTGCAAATTTGATTGTGAACTGTTTTGTTATGTGCATTTGATGATAATTGCTGATCCATTTAAGTGTGTAAGGCTTATGATGAGTTTGTGTTTTTAATCCCAATTTCTTAACCAACTCTTGTGAGATTAGATTAGATTGAGATCCACTATCAATTAATGTGTCTACCTTAGTGTGTCTCATGATTACTCTTATATGAAACAACTTGCTTCTACAATCAATATCTTCACCATTTTTACTTGTCATACCAACCAATGAGATATTTGACTCATTACCTGAATCGGATCCCAATTCTATGGGTTTTGATGTCATTGCCACTGTTTGCATTTCATTCTTTCCTTTGAACCACTTTGGCCTCTTCTCGGGATGCAACTACCAACATTTCTCCTCATCATGTCCCTCTTTCTTGCAATGCTTGCAAGAGGGCTTTCCTTCCTTCTTTGACACTACATTTGCATTCTTTCGATTTCCATACCTTTTCCTCTTGTCCTCTTTCCTCGAAGACGACGATTCCCCTGGCACACTTGTTTTCCCTGCTTCAATATACGTAGCTTGAACAGAAACCTCATCAAGGTTGGTGGGTCCAAATATGAAAACAGTGTTTCTAATATGCGCAGGAAAACCTCCTATATACTTCATAAGGGTTTTTTGTGTTTGCAAAGGGATGTCTAAAATTAATGCCATTTTTCTAAATCCATCGGTGTATTCTTGCACTGTTTGTCCTTTTCTTAGTTTTAAAGATTTCCATTCAATGATTGCTTTTTCTTTATAACCCAAAGGATAGAATTGTTTCCTAAGTACAGAAATGAAATCCTTCCATGATGGAAATACATTACCCACATTTTGTGTTCCTTTTTGCAACTTGCTCTGCCACCAGATAAGAGCTATACCTGCAAGTCTCAAAGATGCCAACTGGATTTGGGTGGCCTCCTCCTTGATCTATTGCACACTGCAGTATACCTCCATGTGTCTAATCCAATTATCAAGTTTTTCTGCATTTACTTCACCATCATATATGGGCAACTCAAATTTTACATTAAGTTTTAACAATGGAATTTCATGTTTATTCTTATGAACATTTTTCTTTCCACTAGATTTAGAACTTGAACTTAAAGAAGAAGGAGAAGAAGGAGGTGTTGATGGAGGTGAAGGAGGAATATGAGGATGTTCCTCTTCCTCTTCACTTTTTCCTTTTGAAGAATTACCCAAAACTGGTCGCTTCCATTCCAAGTAATCTTCGTACAAAACTTGCACCATCTCTGACATGGCAAAGAATGTTTTCTGGAACTCTTTCTCATCCTGAGAAATCCCTTCTTCCGATGCCATCTTCTCCCTGTGAGAAGATATTTTTATCAATCCAATTAATGGATTCTCTGCAACAAGCTCACCTTCACCACGCTGTATCTTTTCCCTGGTTAACATGCAAAACTCAAATCCAAACGTCAACTAGCTCTGATACCACTTGATCCGTCAGGATTTTTTGAATGACTTATGGTTGAGTTTTTATTTGCATGCGTTAATTAACCATTGAGAAACTTAGTGAAATAATGAGAAAAGAAAAGGAATTATATAACCATATACATATATGTGAAGATCTGAAATGCAATGAAAAATAGCAAACCATAATACGTAGGCTAATAACGGAGTTCGGCACAACTTTGCCTACGTCTCTGGGCCTTTTCTCTGTGGGGGAGGCTTCTTTATTTCTGTTCAAGAAATCAATAGTCCATCATTACAATTTTGAATGGCTACAAGACTAATCTGGTCATGTTCGCCCAAATCTTTGGAACCATGCACAAAAAATGGCACTCGAAACGAACGTCCGGAGCTCTCAGAAATGGTCCGACAACATCTCCTCCTCAACGGCTTCTCTGCCTCAAACTGGCTTTGCCTTGGCTTCTCCTCAGCATCTCTACTCTGAATGCTCTCAAAATCTGTCCCCATGGCCTCAAATAGGCCTTGGTTAAATAGTTGGGAAGGTAGTTATCCATCTCCAACTTCCTCCACGAATTTAGGCTCTAAAAATGCCCAATAACTCCCAAAAATGAGTTAATTACATTAAAAATGGCTTAATCATTAATTAAAACCAAAAGTGGTTAGAAAAACCCACTTTATAACCATATAATAGTTATAATTGGCATAAGCCCCTTAGCCTTGGGCACGCGCTCCTTTTTCACGGTCGTATGGATTCATGTGCCCACGCTCTAGCCCCTTGGCTATGCGCGGGCCACCCCTGCTAGCTCCAATAGTCGGTCATATGGTAACTGCCCATAGGACCATGGGCCTATCGTTACAACTCCTGTAACCATAACATAACCGTTGTATAACCAAACTTTAAACCACGCATGGTAATGGTCTACGCTCCTGGTTGTATGGCAGGGTTATATGGTAGGCGCCGATAGGACAGTGGGTCGGGGCTAAGCCCCGGCCCGACCCCCCACCATGCAATACATAAAACGAATTCAAATAAATTGAAACTCATTTACATTACAAGTAATACATGGTGGTGTAATGGTTAGCGGAGGTTTGTGAAAGCTTTAAGTGTGGAGGAGGTCGCTGGTTCGAATCCGGTCGACCCCAAAAACTTTTGAACCCAAAACCAAATTGACAAAAATCAGGGTGCCACGTGGCAGCCCGTGATTGGGCCATATGGCACCTTAACCACCAATCAAACCTTGACATGTGTTGCAATTTGATTCACCCAAGTCATCTACCACTTTTCGGAAGCCGTACTGCCTCATCATCCACCGTACATCTGCCCAGTCAGCTTGCCACGTCAGCTGCTAACGTCACCCGTGCCACGTGTCACCCTTCCAGTGGTGACATGTGTCACTTCAGGATTGGTCCAACCGTACGCCAAAAAGTCCAAATCTGCTTGACACGTGTCATCACCTGGAGCCACCATGTGTCCTGTACGAACCTACCATGTGTCACTATACAGACCTGCCACGTGTCCTGTACGGATTTGCCACATCTCCTATACGGACTGCATAGTCAGCAAAAAATTTTTTTTGCCTGTTTGACTTTTCGAACAGAATGTGATATCTTCTCCATACAGACTCTGTTTGACAAAGTAAATATACCACCAGAATCAGGAAGACGAGATGGACGCAATGGTGTTGGTTTCATCGGATTCCGAGAACTTTCATTTTTGATCATTTTTCAAGCCCTGACAGGCTTCTGAATCTGATTTCGGATCACTCTTGGATGTTGTATACCCTCCTATTGTTTTGTTGCCTATATGGGTAGTCTCTCAACAAATGTTTTTCTGCACAACCCCAACATTTCAACAATTATCTCTTTGTGTTATTAGTCTTACCCGAGGTTGCTCCAAAGGGTTTATTTCCACTCTGAGGGGGGAAATTTTGTTGAAAAACACTTTTAGTATGAAGCCTCATCGTAGAACCCTTCCCATAGTTCTTAAATCTTGAAGGTTTAAACCCCTTTTTCTTCAATCCTGAAGAAATTTTATTCTTCCAATCCTCGTGAGGTTTTGTCTTATTCTTGAACTTCTCATAGAAATACCTTGCCTTTTGGATAGTGTCTTCTAAGGTATTCAGATCATTGTTTGTTACTCTTATCCTATTTCTACTCTTGGTTTGACCTAGATTCATATCTGAATAGGTTTCCAACAAAACCCTCTAAAACTATCATCCCTCATGGGAAACCAAATGGCAACACAATAGACAGAATGTACTACATAGTCTCACCTGAGATAGTTATATGGGTGATTGCAATTATTAGATGATTGTAGTATGGGATAGAGTGTGGATCTGGGATTTCCTTTCATCTTATTAGGCCTTGATAGGGTTTTTCCTTTTATTATTCTTAAGATTCATTCATCTACTAAGTCTATGCATGCATTATAATATATCTAACATATGACATATCTAACTGAAACAATCATTCATCCATTCATCATATAACTATTGACAAAAGGTAAATATGCAATAAACACAACACATAACATAGGTTTTATCATGGTTCACCCCCTCCTATGCTACATACATAAATGTATGGCTTCTTAGGCTCTTTTATTTAGATTTATGCAATATATGGCGCCACGCACACTACAATTTCAATCATATAATCATGAAACATGTCCCACAATATTCTTTGAGTCTGACTAGATCACACTAGGCTCCACATCATATGATATAAACCTCAATATATAACCACTTAACTCTCCTACAATTCAATATCTTATAAATTATATTAGATCTTATAGTAGTTCTCCTAACCGAACAAAAAAAATTCAGAAACCTCTACCTAGACCTCCTAGGTACTTATTTATACTAATTTAAAGCTTATCAGTCATTACAATATCTTACAAAAACCCTAACCCTAGCAAGGTTAGGTTTTCCTATATGTGCACCTTGCATGCTTTCCTCCTTTCCATGCATATTTTCCCCACACTTGTTTCTTTTCCTGCCAACTATGTTTTTCCAAATTACGCTTTACTTTCCAAAAATGGACTTTTCCTAAAAATCAACATGCACCCAATAGGTCCCCAACACTGACATGTGGCTTGTATTGAGCTAGCTAGGTAGTACACACTCCCTCGACAACCTCTACTAGGCTATGGAACTTGTCTGCAAGTTCCCTTCCTCTTGTGTAGACTTGTGTGGCCTTCTCCGCGAGCATTTCTAATTCTTTTGTTGTGATCTCCTCCTGGATCATTTTTTTGCACTCTATCTATTTTTGTCCCATGTTCTTCTTCTCTTCCTCCAACTGCATGATCATCCATGATTCTTTCTCTTGAAGGGGTTCCATCTGTGCCTATCTTTCCTGCTTTTGTGTCTACTCTTCTTTTAACTCTCCCTGTAGCTTATTTATATCTTGCATTCATTTCAAATGCTCTATGATACTCATTGTCTTGTGCCTTTTCTTAAGGTCTTGGATTTATATGCTTACTTTTCCTTTTTTCTGGTCCCACTACTAGACCTTTTTGTCTTCCTCCAACATTGTCCAAATTTGCACAACTCTGTCAAACAATCCTGATGATGCACTGACTTGTTTTTCCATCTCATTGATTTGTCTTGCAAATTCTTATTTTTGTTGCTCCTTCACCTCCGACGAAGTCCTGGGGTTGAATTTTTATTTTAATTACTCAATATCATACTGGTACTAATCAATTATCAGCATAATACGATCGATATTATCCACTCTACTTCACTCGGTTGCTTGTGAGTTGTTCAAGATTAAGTTATATGTCGTTGTTAATCCTTGCTCTAGCCTGTCTGTGCTTTCCTTCTCTTCTTCCTTTTCCGTAGTCAGCTGGTTGCATGTGATATGGAGCATCTTTGTGACTCCTCTACCCACCTCTAGTTTTGTGGCATCTGCACATGCCCTAGGCTATACCTCCTGCATGACATTGGCTTGTATCCCATATAAATCATTCATTGGTATGTGCACCATCACCACCTCAAGTTGTTCTACCTACTGTAGGGGTTTCTACATTATTTCCTGACCGAACTGGATCATTTGACACATTATTTTGAATGTTTCCCTTCGCTAGATGACAAATTGTACCATCTCTCCACCCTCTTTCTGTGCATATGGCCTCCATGTCTTCTCCTATGGCTTCATAGTAGCTTTTGATTCTTCTCATATCCGTAGATGTTGAATGTTGCAATGTAGTTTTAGGAGATTAGCCATCATCTCTTCCCTATGTTCCACTGCAGTCTTGACCAATTCCTCACTCCTGTATTGGACCTTATCAGTGATGAGCTCTGCATCATCTCATGCGAGGGTGATTTCGGGGTTCTCTATCTCGTACTTCCTCTTATTTCTTGTGTCTTTTCCCTATGAAAACTTTCTTTCCATATGTGAGGGTTTTTCCTCTATTTTTGTTCTTTGGCCTATTTCCTTTGGATCCTATGTTGTCTCCTTTTTCCCAATCCTTGGATAACTTAATGTTCTTGTTGTGTTAGGATTTCTCCTCAACCTTTTTGGTATTGCACTATTGCCACTTGGTAGGGTTCACACTCTGGTTGTCCCGGTGTTGTCAGTTAGACTACCTGTTTGGGCTGACGAGAATGCTTCAGTCGTCTCTTTGGGCTTGGAGGACTGCATTGTTCCTATCCTCATGGCTAGGTTTTCTATTGGAAGCTTCCACTACATAGACCAATCCTTAATAATCCACTCCACTTGCTTCCTCATTATGCAATACTACATCTGTATCCATTCCTTCTTGGGATCCTTTACAAATTGGATCCATATGTGATGTCGATATGACTTGAATTTATCTATCCCCTCTTCCTCCTACATGACCTCCATAGGTATTCACCATACATTTATGATGCGTTGTTGGATTTATTCTAACCACATGGAAAACATAGTATTGTTTTCGTACTACGCCTTGTTATCTTTTTATTTCGAGAGAGACTTATACTTGGTCACATAGCATTTGGCCACTCTATATAAGAATCCATAAAAACTGGGCTCCTGCCACCCTTCTAGAGCTATCAGTATTATCAGCCAAGAGTAATGGAATTCAGTTCCATTGTCTTGCACTTCATAATAGTTAAATAAGAATTGGTTCAATGAGTACGATGCCCAGCTGAACATCATGCCCTTCATGCATTGTGCTGCTACTACGATCACTCATGTTGGCACTTCCTCTCTATGGAATTTTCTTAACTTCTTGCATGCCATTAGTTTACTTGTGAATCTTTTCATTTGGTTATTGATCTCTTTGATGATGATGAATTTATCTCCTTGGTCTTGATGAACTGTGCCTTCACTTGTTCTGCTATTTATTTCTCATGCACTTTGTTTTCTAAGAAGTCTTCAGGATGCGTGAAAAATGTAGGCACTCTTGTTATCTTGGAAATTAATTCCACATCGATCTGCACTGGTCTATCCATCTAAGGTATGCTTCCATGGACCTGAGAGACTAGTTGTTTGATGCATAGATTGACATTCTTACTGTACCCAAAATGTGGTATGTCCAAGAGGTTCATTATACATGAGTTATACATCCTCATAATCCACTGTGAGGGCTCTAGCAATGTCCTTCCTAGGGATCCAATCTCCCATGTGTTGATCAGACAATTTCCCTTGGCCAATTATGGAAATTTTGTCATGTCATGCACATCATATTCTACATACCTCAACTTTGGTACCTTACCCAACATGTAATCGCTAGTAGGGACTACGTCTGGAATAAATGGAAGGGTAATTTCCATACTATTAGGGGTATTGATTTTCTTCTGTGCAACAGATGTGCTTGCCTCTCTTGCTTATGTGCCCTCTTCTTCCCCAACTAACTCTAGCTAGTTAGTTATATCCCCGACCAATACTTTTTCTTGTGCCTAGGACTATCACGACCACACTCTATGATCTGGTCTCCTAGGTGCCTTGAGGTTAGGGTTGGAACCCCCATTTATAGGCTTAGAGCTCTACCCTATTTCTCCTTTCTCCACCATAGGGATCTCTTCCTTGACCTCCATTAGGCTCATTGATTATGGGTCCGAGGTGATCACATCCTTGAGCTCAACTATATTCCTTGGATGATGCATCCTCTCTTTCTTCCTTTGGCGTTGTCGAGTGACCCTGACAAACTGTCCTGGTGACCCCATCTTTGGTGGAGTCATGATTTACAACTATCACAAGCTCATCTTGCTACTTCATCGATTGGAAACTAGGGCACGTGTTCTCTTTCTCACTCTAAGCTCAAAATTTTCTAAATGTTAAATAACTATATGCTTTTCTTCCTTTTATAGACTGGGTTATGTTTTTTTCTACTTTTTGCATGCATTTGTGCCAAGTTCACTTTTTACTGTGCACTGTCTTCTGATTTTTTCCATGGAAGTTACTATGCACAAGTTTTCCCCATTTTTTTGTATTTTCTCTCTTTTCTAACTTTGTATTTCTTTTTACGTCTTTTTCTCCTTTCTTGTATCCTTTTGTCACTTTTCTATCCTATCTTCTACCATAATATAGTATGTACATGTTCTTCTTACTCTGTTGTAACTTTTAACTGCTAGGAGGTCGACAATTCCTATACAATTTCAATTGACTCACATTGATCATTCATTTCATCTATGCTCCTACCAGATCCTTTAAATGTATAGATCCCCCATCTATGATAGTGTTGACTTCATAGGTCCCTAACCAATGCATTATGAATTTACCAAGGTGTTGCAAAAAAATGTTTTCATAGAGAAAGACTAGGTCTCCGTCCTTGAAACCTTTCCTCTTGATATGTTTGTCATTCCAATATTTGTCCCTTTCTTTCTTTACTTCATGGTGAAATCATGCTAGGATTCTATCCTCTCCCCTCTCCATTATTTTATTTAATGTTTCCCTTACTATGCCGCATTCTATCATGTTAGTGATTATTGCTATGCATAGACTTGGTACCTGAAATTCTAATGGTACTTTTTGTTCCTGGACATACACCAACCTGAATGGTTTCTGTCATGTCAACTTCTTGCATGTAGTCCTTTATGCCCATAGTGTTGTTGGTGTTTTCAAATGAAACCATCCATTTTGACATTATAGATCTTTGTCAGACAATTCTCCAGGATCTTATTGAAGGCTTTTACTATTCCATTTGTGTGAGGATGGTAAGGTAAAATCCTCTAGTGATAGAATTTAAACTCCTCAGTCATAGCCCTGATAATGTTGTTGATGAAGTGAGTACCTTGGTCAATCATCAATATTCTTGGGCATCTAAATCTAGTGATCACTTGCTCAAACAAGAAGTGTGATGTTTTCTCTACAATGTAGTATTCGACTAGTGTTGCTTCTTCCCAACTTGCTAAATATTCTGTTACAACAATGATATATCTTTATCCCGACCTTTTTGTTGGTGTATGGATTGGCCCAACAAAGTATATTTCACATTTTTGAAACATGTACAAAGTTACTTGTGGTCTCTCGGACATCTCATCCCTTCCGTTGGGTTTTCCAACCCTCTGTCAAACATCACATTACTGGCAATATTTCTTAGAATCTCTGTGGATTGTTGGCCACCATAGTCCTGCACACAATACCTTATGCATGGTATATTTTTTTACATAATTTTCTCCATCTATTCTCTCATGAAATTCTACCAAAATTCTAGTCCTTTCATGTTCTAGTAGACACCTTCTCAAAATGTTATATGTGCCCATTTAATATAAGTTTCCTATAATCAGTTGACATTCTGCAACTCTGACCACCATATTTTTCTTCTACACAGTGCTAAATCCTTGTGGAACAATCCATGTGCTCAAATATTCAATGATATTAGCAAAATATTCATCAATTGTTTGTATTGAAAAGAACTATGCATTAGGGAGGTTGTCTTCCAAGTTGGTAGGTTCCTCCCCATTAGTGACCTTTAACAGATGATCAAGTCTTGTATTCAACTTTCTTGGTTTGACTATCACTTCAAAGTCAAGCTATTAAAATCACAACAACCATCTACAAATCCTCCCACCCAAAAATGGCTTGTTGACTAAATATTTAAGGTCAAAATAATATGTGAACATCTTAAAGTGTTTTCCCAGCAAATAGTGCCTAAAATTTTGAAGTGCATATACCATGGCTAAGCCTTCTCTTTCTGTGGTATTGTAATTCTTCTTTGATTTTGGCCATTTTCTACTTGCAAAGGATATAGTATGGTGTAAATCCCATGCTCCTCGTTGTGTTGGAATTGCTCCAATTGCTATGGTTGATGCATATACATGAACATGAATTTTTTTTCCCAATCTAGGAATACTAGAATAGGTGTTGTGACCATTTTTTATCTTGAGGTGTCCAACCCTTGTTGACAATATTCATTCCACTGAAATTTGGTATCCTTCTTCAATAGTTTTTTGATTGGCGTAGTAATCTACGCTTAACCATTTATGAATTTCATGTAATATCATGTATGTCATAGTGTTCTCTCAACTGGCACACTAATTTTTGTGGTGGGAAATTGACAATAACTGCAATCTTGGAAGGACCTACTATAAATCCTTGTTTGCACAGTATATGACTCAATAATATTCCAAAAGGTGTCCCAAAGATGCACTTATTGATATTCAATGATATTTGACATTGACTACATCTTTCCAACATCATCCTTAAAGATTCCACATTCTCTTTTAACAGACTATATACAGTCCAATCATCATATAAACTTCTAAAAATTGATGTATGAAATCCTTAAAAGAAACTATTATTACCCTTGAAAATATAGTTGGTGCATTCTTAATCCAAAAAGGAATGATTGTGTACTGGTAGGATCCCCATTCTGTGGAAAAAATAGTCTTATACTTGTCTTCTGGGGCTATCTTGATCTTATGGTAGCCGGGGAATCCATATGTAAAGGAATATGATTCCTGGACTCCCAAATTCTCTAGGACTTCATCTGTAAAAGGTGTAGGGAAAGGGTCTTGTAGGCAATCATCATTTAATTTCCTCAGATCTAGAAAAATCCTTATCCTCCCTTGTTTCTTCTCTTGAACTACCATAGGGATTATCCATTAAGATTCCTCCAATGGTTTTGTGGTACTATGTTCCAAAATTATGTCAATTTCTTCTTTCTCCTTCTGCTTATATATTCGATTTAGTCTATAAGGTATTTTTCTGACAGATCTGACCTCAAGTTGAGAGGTATATTCATCTCTCCTAGTTCTCATGTTGTGCATTTCATCTCTGTAAAGGACATTGGGAATAGGTAATTGTATTCACATATTGTTATCCTTTATATTGTTTGTTTATCCTATTAGTCTCCAATGTGTTCCATTTTTGGATTCTCAATTGTCACATTGTTCACTTTATTCACCTTGATTGGCGTAGAAAATACTTTTGACTCTAGGGATGGATCTTCCACTTCTCTTTCATATTAAAAATATGTAATATGAATGTTGCACGAGTCATGTTCATCTGGTGCTTCTTCTTCCACATGGTAGCATGACACTAGCTCTTTGACTATTTTCTTGTTCTATTGTTGGTATTATGTGACGAGTTCAGCCTCTGTTTCATCAATAAATATCATCCCTCTTATCTGTTTTAGTGTTGAATCATTTTTGGGGTTCTCAAGTTAAAATGAGAAGGTTACTATAAAATTATGCTGTAATGTTGTCTATTCTACAGTTCCTCTGCACAGTTCCTTCTCTACATACCAATATTTTGGAATTTCTTCCAATGTATGTATGAAGTAATGAGGTCATTACTCTTGTGGTTTCATCCTCCATTGTGTTCATTTCTGCAAATGTTCTACTGGTGTTCTTTTTGCATCATATCTTTGCATCTTATTTTTCCCTTGTTTTGCGCCGAATATAATGTGCAGTAACCTCTTACATTGCTACCAGTCCTAAATTGTTTCTTTATGCACAACCCACCATCTTATAGATGTAGCTTTGAGTGTAATTTATAGGGATAAAATCCTTTGGTTCTTTAATAATTCCTCTTCATATTTAGTTAGAAATTCTTCTAAATCATTCACTGCATGAAAAATAGGAGGTTCTCTTATCTCTATGCCAACCCATCTTACTATGCGGTCTATTCTTGTGCACCTTCTTGTGGAAACTTCATGTAATCTCTGCTACCAATTATCCAAACCTATCTTTGAGTCAAAATCACATGATGTGATTCTCCTCCATCTGATTACCCCTTCCACAGTTGGGTTAACATAATATTCTTCTCACATGGTGGTTTTTTACAACTAGTTTATTTCCTCAATATCTAAGCAAGTGGGCTCTACAAACCTTTCTTCTTCTAATGGATATAATGGTGTAGTGACTCTGTATTATCCTGATTCGAATGTCATATTCCTTGTTTTCAATTTGATTATGGAATGGTTATAAAAGTCCCAATCCAAGACAATTTTTTTTGGATAAGGTATTGTGCCATCCACTATTTATATCACTTCGAAGTCTTCCTTAGAGAAAAGACCATCCAAATCTATTGTCATACCTTTAATCCTTCCAATTTGTAGAACTCTGGGTTGATTTCCTAACTTCAACTACATAGGTGAGTAGCCTTGTGTGGGATCTCCCATACACTGCCATGTCTTCTTGGGTAACACATTCACCTCAGAGCCTAAATCCAATATAATATCCCCATATTGAAATTTCCAATGTTAGCATTCAGTCTAAATTTCCTACTTGTCATCCTTCTTGTATGGAGGTGATTGACTGTTTTCTGCTCTAACTTCCCCTCTACCTCTGTGTTACATATTTCTAACATATTTTGAAAAACTTTAACAAATGATGGATCATTCAGTAGTTTAACACAGGATTTTAGAAAATTATTTATGGTACTTACTTGCACTAAAGGTGTTGCTTTGCTGGTGTGATTCATTGACAAAGGAATATTGTACATTGGTACATTCTAAGTATGTTGTGAAACTAATGTAGACACAACATATTCTTTTAGGCACTTTTTTTTGGCCTCCTTGAATGTCTCATTTCTGTTCTGTGCATCAAATTTTTTTTGTGTTTCAATATTTTTCTTCACCCATTAGTGTTGTGATGGATCTGGTCTCACTGTGTTAGTTCCTTTCTTAGCACTTCCTCATGTGACTATGTTGATATTTCTTCCATCATCCCTAGATTTTATAGAGATCCATTGAACATTCTTTGTTTTCTGATTCCTTTTATCTTTAATCTTCCCCAATAGTGTCAAGCATTATTTTGTGTCAAGGTCTATTGTGAGCCAATACATACATGTTGCAGGTGAAAGTGGACATTCCCTTGCACAATGTCTTGGTTGTTGTCATTTGTGGCACACTAATAGACCTTTTCCTCTTCCAAATCATCCTCTACCTCATCCTCCACCTCTATAGCTAGTTCTATCTCCTCGTGGTGTGTTGTACAAAGGTACTTGATTATATTGTCTATGGTTATACTATCGTTGCATGTTATTATATTGCAGATGCATGGTGTTGTATGGAGGTGGTACCTAGTCAAAATGAGGTGTAACTTTCCCTATCATCATTTCTTCCTACACCCTATAGATTTTTGAATTTCTTTCCCTCATCAAGTCCATTTTCCTACAGTCTTTGTCATCATGGCCCATTGACTTGGAAAAATTGCAGTGTGAATTCTTGGGTATTGTCTGGTACTTATGCATCATTAGCAAATGATATGGATCATGCCCATGTGTTTTACATATCTTGCGCCATGGTCCTCCTATTGTTAAGGTGTTTGGTAACCATGTTTCCATGTACTGAGTGAAACTTGGGACCACATTCTTGTGGTGTCCTTCTATCTCGCATGTGGTACACCAAACAACTTCTCTTTTCTCTTTTCCCTTATTCTGTCTTAGTTGAAATGTGAGTTTCTTTAGATCCACCTTTATCTCTTATATTTTTGGATCCTTCTTTTGATACTAGTTCTCTTCCAGTTGTAAGGCTTCCTCCAAAGCCTCTTACTAATTTTGAAACTTTTGTTTTCTTAATGGGTATTTCAAGTGTGGTAACAATAATTTCACAAAGAGATTTCTATGTTGCATGTGAACCATGACATACTTCAACTTACCCTTCAAACATTTGAACCTTTGATCAATATCCCACATAGATTCACTTGGTTTCTATCTGATTACAATTGTGTCATTCATGTATTGATCTTATGAGATAGGATTTTGAAATTCATTTATCAATAGCTTCTTGACATCTGCAATCATCGTTACTTTTCTTGGTGGACTATTTACATCTAGCTGATGTGATAATAAAGTGTGTGGTGTCTTAGCATGATAGCTAACTTCACATGTTTTGTGTCCTCATCTTTGATCTTCTTTTCTTCCCATATCTTCTCGCAGATGAAAAAATTCTTTTGAGGGTCCTCAGATGCCTCTCCCTAAAATTATAATAACCTAATGGTGGGATCATGTCCTTTCATCTTAAACTGTGATGAACAACTACCTCCGCGTGGTGTAGATATTTGACTACTACTTCCTAAAATGGCTCCTCCAGTTGTTTCTCCTTGGCTAGATGTGTTTTGTGCTATCTTTCTTCCACTAAAATTTAGTTTTCTAAATGGTGGTGTTATTTTTGGTGTATTAGTTGCAAATGGGGTTATTAGTTCCACACTGACACTGACATGGATGGGAGTTTTTCCTTCTATTCCTACCCTTCGACCTCCTGTCTTCCTTTCATATGTTGCACAAAGGATTTCCTCAATCTCCTCCATAAATCCTATACCTCTTCTTCATCACTTTCCAATCCCTCTCTATCTATTAGGGCTCTCTTCTTATTATTCATATTATATTGGTAGGGTACTCCACTACACATCCTTCAAGTTGTTTCCATTATATGATTTATCTTATCTTCATCCATCATGATTGGGTACATGGAATCCTTCTTCTTTCCCTTATCAATCTCTTCCTCCATTTATCCACCTCTTATCAGTGCTTCCCCTCCTTCCCTCATGCACGTAGGAAAGTTTATCTATCTGATTCCATAGTCATCACACCATTGTTACACTATAAAACTTGATTGAAGTATACAACAATATGATATACATACCTCTAGGTCCTTTTAGAAACTCCTGCTATGTTGCGCTATAAGACTTCATGGTATCTACTATAAATTTTTGTGATGAACCCTGTAACAATACTTTCTAACCAAAAATCTATTGAACGTGTGATTTTGTTGTTAACTTGTTGTAACTGCATGATCCCCATAGGCTTCCACTCGAGCTGTCTAATTCGATTTGTAGGGTGGTTTAATTTTAACCTTAATAGCCACTCCTCCAACACATGCGAGAAATCATAGAAAAATAGCTCATGCAAGTCGCTAAACATTTACTTGTTTAGATATTTGTGCGGTGTCAACTTGGGGTTTCTTTTATCTTTCTATGCAAATTCAACCTACTTTTTTTTCAACCAGCCTTCAATCTTTGCCTTCATTGGATTCCATTGTCTGAACATTCCTTTTTATACCTTCATTCTCTGAGAATATTTCATGAATCCCTTCCACTCAATCCCATGCACCTACAACTGGAAATAGAACCATTTGTTGGTTACTCCTCTCCTCTCTCTACTCTTGGGCTGAATCAGGTTCAAATATGAACAAGTTTCCAATGAAACCCTCTAAAACTATTGGCCCTCCTGGGAAACCAAAAGGTAGCAAAACACACATAATGTACTACGCAGTATCACCTGAGATAGTTCTATGAGTGACTGTAATTCTTAGATGCTGGCAATCTGGGACATATTGTGGATATGGGATTTCCTTTCATCTTCTTTGGCATTGATCTAGTTGTTCCTTTTATTATTCTTAACATTCATTAATCTTCTAAGTCTTTGAATGCATTCTAACATATCTAACATATTGCAGATCTAACTGAATCATTTATTCATCCATTCATCAACTAACTATTTACAGAAGGTAAATATGAAATAAACACAATAAATAACATGTGTTTTACCATGGTTCATCCCCTCCTGGGCTACGCCCACAAATATTTGTCATCTTGGGCTCTTTTATTTATATTTATTCAATATATGGTGTTATGCGCATTGCAATTCTGATCATACAATCAATAAATAGGTCCCACAATCCTCTCTAAGGCTGACTAAATCGCACCAAGCTCCTCAAACCGTGAACTAATGCTTAAGATATAACCACTTTAATGACCTACATTTCAAAAACTTACAAAGTATATCATATCTTACAATAGTTTTCCTAACCGAATAGAACAAAATTCAGGAACCTCTACCTAGACCTCCTAGGTACTTATTTATACTAATTTACAACTTATCAATCATTATAATCTCTTACAAAATCCCTAACCCTTGCATGGTTAGGTTTTTGTTAGGTAGCTAGAGAGGTAGTGGTGGGGCCCAGAGGGCCCATCATGATAATAGTGGAGGTCATTCAATGTAATATGGACTAGGTCCACTATATTATTAAACAAGACCCACTATGGTAGTTAGATATAATAAATGTGTAGTTAGATATAATAAATGTAAGAGGACTTCTTAGAAGGTTCCACTTCTAGAAGATTCCTCCTATAGAATGTTCTTAGATGATGGTAGCACTATATAAAGGGGTTCAAGCAATGTAAGGGGACATGAAGAGAATTATTGTATTTGGGGCAGTAGCTCAATAGGAGGATGCCCCCTTGAAGAGGTAAGTGAACATGAGAGGATCCCTTCCATAATAGTATCCATTTTATGGTGTTTCCCTACCCTAAGTGTTTGATAATAATAAAGGAGATTTTGCAAATTTTTATTGTATATCTATTTTTCTTCTTTCCTATTCAGTATTTGGCTCTTAACAAGTGGTATCAGAGCACTTTCCTTGGCAAACATTGTCAGAAAATATTTTTTATTTTTGCAGTTTTTTTTTTCGGAGAAGAAAAAAGAGGGTCGCAACATTCCATAAATTTTTGGTATATTTATCTGAAACATTTGCGGAAAAATGTTGTATATCTGAGTTATTCTCATAAAAACATCCAATTTGAAAAACAAAATCATTTGAAATGGAGTCCGAGAAGTCAAGATATTGAAGTTTGAAAATCTGTAATTTTTTAGGGTTTTCTCTACGGATGACAACGAGATTGTTTTTTATTTTTTTAGCATCTGGAGGCTGAATTTGTTGATTAAGGTTGGTTGTCATTGATGTCAACCCTTGAGGAAATACCCATAGCACAAAGGTTTGGGTAATGGACCCAATAGTGTTTGATGTAAATATGACTCATTAGTTTTTTGTCATGGTTGATAAGAAGTAAATATGGCCGAACTCCAAAGTGGTCCCCTTATGGTGAAAGCCCTCACATGAAGATGCTTTGTGGAGTAAGAGAAACCATGCTTAATTGTGGAATAATGAGATGAAGGAAAGTGAATTTTTTAGGGAAAATATCCTAGATGGATAGTTCTTGTCATGTCATTTCCAGTGGTATCTGGAACGTCACATAATTCCTCATGGTTAGAGAGTTATGGCCATGAGAAGTTGGAGACCCTAGGTTTGGGTAATGGACCCAAGTTTGTTTGATGGGTAACGGTATGAGTTATGATATATTTTCAGATAATACTATTCTATATGGATATTACATGTCATTCCATTTCTGGTGGTATGTAGAACATCACATAACTCCTCACATTTTGAGAGTTATGGCCTTATGAAGTTGGAGGACTCTCATATCTCATCCAAAAGCCCCAAAAGGTCAATGTAATCAAAGTGGTTTAAGAGATTTTAAAAGGTAAATAATAAAGTGAAGTGATGAGTGTATTATAATTCAAAGTGAATACAAAATAAATTATTTTAATAATAATTTTAATGGAGAAATTAGAAGTGGACCCAACCCTAAAATAAGGAAAGTGGGGCCAAGTGACCTAGAAGATGTATTTAAGGAAGCTACTTGGAGAGTATAAATAAGAGGAAAGGCTCTCTCATTTGAAACACACTTGAGAATATTGAATATATATAGGTTTCTAATGTATACAAATGATATATAAGCCAAAATTATGAGGAAAGTGAAGAAAAGAAGGCTGAAATGCAAGGAAGGATAAAATCTTTTGATGATGCTTTCTAAGGTATGTTATTTTCAGGTCATCTCACCATTTTCGCTATAACTTTTTTTCTATAATGATTCAGATCCTAAAATTTCTATGCAAGTGGTAAAACATATCCAAGTATCTGTGGTTAAAAATTAATCTTGTGGGTCGTTCTATTTTTGGAGTTACACTCTGTGGAAAATAGGGTTTGTGGACAGTCCTGAAACTAGTCAAAATCAGGTGTTTCAAGTAAAAAAGTCATAACTTATTCATAACAGATCCAAATTTAGTGAGACCAATTATGTTGGTTAGAATACAGTATTTAGTATATATTTCAATAGTATTAGATCATTTTATCAAATATTTTTTGTGAGGCATTCTCTACAATGTCGCTCTCTAGAATACGCCAGAATTCAACAAGGTATGCCACTTTTGCTATAACTCTTTTTATAAGAGGTTCCAAGTAGTCCCACTTGAAGGAATTGCATAAAACACACTGAGAAACATTGTGTATTAGTTTCAAATCTTTATACATTACAGGTTCAAATTTATGATTACTTCAAGTTAGGGTTGTTGACTAATACAAAACTAGGCATGTGAGACTAAAGAAAAGTTTGATGAAAATGATAGTCTCTTGTTTTTAAAGTTAAGGAAGGTTTAAAAGAATGTGATCATATACACCAGGTCTATTATAGAGCTAAAAATCAGATTTGGATGATGAAATTGATGAGGGATTTTGGTTGAGGTACATGTTGAGTACATGGTTGAGACAAGTAGTTGATGAGTTGGTGCACATACATGAGGTGTATAGTTGATGATGTCGGTACACATTGATGAGTCATAGTTGATGAGTAGTTGACACATGATTGGTACATACTTGGCACATGGTTGGATTTACTTTTTTATGGTAGAGGTTGATTACAGGTTGGTGCATGGTTGATGCACTTGTTTATGGTACAGGTTGATTACAGGATGGTACATGGTTGATGAACTTGTTTATGGTACATGTTGATTATAGGTTTGTGCATGGTTGATGCACTTTTTTTTGGTACAAGTTGATTACAGGTTGAGGTACAGGTTGATGAATGGTTGATGCATGGTTCAGATTTATTGGTATAGGTTTACAGTGGTATATCTCATAGTGATAGTGTGAAAGTGGTTCCATCATTCTACTTCTACTTTAGGGTGGTAGTACGAGGCAAGGATAGGTGGTTGTAGCCACCTTCCGGTTGTAGCCAGAGAGCATTGGGGGTTGTAGTCTCCTTTTGGTTGTAGCCAGAGATTTTGGGAGTTGGAGCTTCCCTCAGGTTGTAGCTTGAGAAGCTAGGGGGTTGGAGCATCCTTCCAGTTGCAGCTGGAAAAGAAAAGAAGTTGATGCTTCCAATGAATGTAATTCTTCAAGACATATAAGAAAAATCATTCCATGGTTTTCTCCCGATTTGGGTTTCCAAGTAAAATGCTAGTGTACTGTGTATCTGTGTGATTGTTTATTTATTACTGTTGATTATTGGATAATAATTCTACATTGATATAACATTTGAAGAAAAAGGATTATAATTACATTATTACTGATTCACCCCCCCTCTCAATAATCCAACAATTTGTATCAGAGCAGGTTCCTTTCGAAATTAGTTTAACCACTGAAAGGTAGATCATGGAGAGTACCAACTCGTATAAAAATGGAATACCACAGTTTGACGGACATAAGTATGCTTTTTGGAGCATAAGGATTAAGGAATATATACAGGCACAAGGATTTCAAGTTTGGCAATCAATTGTAGATGGATACACAGCACCAACAATTCCACCAACAAGTGACAAAGTAGTGAAACTCTGTGAGAGTAATTTCAAAGCCATAAATGCACTTTTGAATGGTCTCAATGATACAATATTCACTAAAGTTTCACATTGTAAATCTTCTAAATAGATTTGGGACAAGATTCGAAATATTTATGAAGGAGATTCAAAAGTCAAAACATCAAAGCTTCAAACTTACAGAGGTTAGTTCGAACAACTAAAAATGAAGGAAGATGAAGATATCACAGCCTACTTCTTATGAGTCGATGAAATAGTGAATGCAATCATAGGATTGGGAGAAGAAATCGAAGAATCTGTAATTCTTCAAAAGGTACGAAGATCTCTTCCTATGAGATTCAACCCTAAGATATCAACACTAGAAGAAAGATCAGATCTAAACTCAATAAGCATGGATGAACTACATGGAATCTTCACAGCATATGAGATGAGAACTGAAAAGGAAAATCCATATGTAAAAGAAGCAGCCTTTAAAGCATCCAAAAGATCAAAGCAAAATAAAAAGGAACAAGAAGAATATAGCAGCAGCAATGACATATCGAAAGATGATGAAGAAGTGGCCAACTTTGTCAAAAGACTAAACAAGGGAACCAACGGTAGGTACAAAGGTAAGCTTCCTTTAATTTGTTTTAATTGTGATGGTATTGGTCGTTTTGATAACAAATTTCCTCATAAGAAAAAGAGAAATGATGAAGGTTACTCAAAAGGAAGACAAACATATAAAGGTAAAAGAACTACAAAGAAAGTTTTCAAGAAAATCTTTTTCAACAAAGAAGACATCTCATCATCAGATAAAGATGAAGTCAGTGACAGTGAAATAGGGAGAGTTCTCTGCATGGCAGTAGAAGACTTTGATAAAGAAGACTTCGAGGAAGAATATGAAGAAGAATATGAAGAATAAATTTAAGAGGTAGAAGTTGACTTCCAAGAAGAATTAATGAGTGCCATAGAAGTTATCAGAAGAGAAAAGAAGAAAAACAAGAAACTACAAGAAGAACTAGATAAGAAAAAAGACACTCAAGAACTAGAACAAATGATTACAAAATTGAAGGTTC
>ML777001.1:317661-336638 GCA_009831015.1 Picea engelmannii
AGGTCAAAGTAATCAAAGTGGTTTAAGAGATTTTAAAAGGTAAATAATAAAGTGAAGTGATGAGTGTATTATAATTCAAAGTGAATACAAAATAAATTATTTCAATAATAATTTTAATGGAGAAATCAGACGTGGACCCAACCCTAAAATAAGGAAGGTGGATCCAAGTGACCTAGAAGATGTTTTTAAGGAAGCTACTTGGAGAGTATAAATAAGAGGCAAGGCTCTCTCATTTGAAACAAACTTGAGCATACTGAATATCTATATGTTTCTAAGGTATACAAATTATATCTAAGCCAAAATTCTGAGGAAAGTGAAGAAAAGAAGGCTGAAATGCAAGGAAGGATAAATTCTTTTGATGGTCCTTTCTAAGGTATGATATTTTCAGGTCATCCTACCATTTTCGCTATAACATTTTTTCTATAATGATTCAGATACTAAAATTGATATGCAAGTGAGAAAACATATCCAAGTATCTATGATTAACAATTTATCTTGTGGTTTGTTGTATTTTGGGAGTTACACTCTATGGAAAATAGGGTTTGTGGCCACTCCTTAAACTAGTCAAAATCAGGTGTTTCGGGTAAAAATGTCATAACTTCTTCATAACAGATACAAATTTAGTGAGACCAATTGTTTTGATTAGGGTATAATATTTAGTATTCTTTTTAATAGTTTCATATAATTTCATCAAATATTTTGTGGGGAGCACGCTCTACAAGGTCGCTCTCTCGAATAACACAGAATTCAACAAGGTATGCCATTTTTGCTATAACTCCTTTTTTGAGAGGTTCCAAGTAGTTCCACTGGAATAAATATCATAAAACACAATGAGTAAGAATGTGTATCAGTTTCATATCTTTATACATTACAGGTTCAAATTTATAATTACGTCAAGTTAGGGTTGTTGACTAATCCAAAACTAGGCATGTGAGACTAAAGAAAAGTTTGATGAGAATGCTAGTCTCTTGTTTTTAAAGTTAAGGAAGGTTTGAAAGAATGTTAGCATATACACTAGGTCTATTACAGGGCTACAAATGAGATTTTGATGATGAAATTGATGAGGGATTTTCGTTGAGGTACATATCGAGTACATGGTTGAGACAAGTAGTTGATGAGTTGGCGCACATACATGAGGTGTATAGTTGATGATGTTGGTACATATTGATGAGTCATAGTTGATGAGTAGTTGAAGCATGATTGGTACATAATTGGCACATGGTTGGATGCACTTGTTTGTGGTACAGGTTGATTACAGGTTGGTGCATGGTTGATGCACTTGTTTATGGTACAGGTTGATTATAGGTTGGTGCATGGTTGATGCACTTATTTATGGTACATGTTGATTACAGGTTGGTGCATGGTTGATGCACTTTTTTGTGGTACAGTTTGATTACAAATTGAGGTACATTTTGATGCATGGTTGATGCATGGTTCAGATTTATTGGTACAGGTTTACAGTGGTATATCTCACGGTGATAGTGTGACAGTGGTTCCATCATTCTACTTCTACTTCAGGGTGGCATGATGAGGCAAGGAAAGGTGGTTGTAGACACCTTCTAGTTGTAGCCAGAGAAAATTGGGAGTTTTATCCTCCTTATGGTTGTAGCCAGAGATTAGTGGAGTTGGAGCCTCCCTCAGGTTGTAGCCTGAGAAAGTAGGGAGTTGGAGCCTCCTTCCAGTTGTAGCTAGAAAAAAAAGGAAGTTGGTGCTTCCAATGAATGTAATTCTTCAATACATATAAGAAAAGTCATTCCGTGGTTTTCTCCCAAATTGGGTTTCCACGTAAAACACTGGTGTACTATGTATGTGTGTGATTGTTTATTTATTACTGCTCATTATTGGATAATAATTCTACATTGATATAACATTTGAGGAAAAAAGATTATAATTATCTTATTAATGATTCACCCTCCCTCTCAGTAATCCAACAAAATTTTCCCAAAAAAATTATAGATCTGAGTTCCTCTCCCAATTTCACCCAATTTCCAAAAACAAATTAGTGGAAATAGAGTCCAGGAAGTGAAGTTATGATCATTTTAAATTCAACAAATTTTCAGGGTTTTTTTTCCGAAAAATGTCACGATTTTCTGCAGTAATTTATTGTTCTCATTTTTTGGGTTTTTTCGTGATGGTGGAGAGACTGTAGAGTTAATAAATTTTCATAGGGTTCTCAGATGGCTATTTTTTCTCAAACGCTCAAATAAATTCTCCATATTACTGAAACATTCAAAGTGCATTGTTTGACAGATTGTATGACTTTGTAGATGGTCTCACATACGACCTCAATGATAGTTTTCGTAGTCTTCAAGATTCATTGGATAGCATGCAGGAGAGATTTCTTATGGAAGACCTCAGTGATGAATATAATTAAGAGATATATGCTTGGTATGATTTTGAGGCTGATTGTGATGATTGGTATATGGATAGTTGTCATTTCTTGGATGAAAAAACCACTCCTATATTTTATTTTATGACTCTACTCCACCTTATGTAGAGGACATCAATATCCCACATCATGAGCTAGTTATGATTACCAACGTCCATCCTTCATATTCTACAATGGTATCGTTCCTTTCAGATTCAATGTTGACCCTTCCTCACTATGTGGCTAGATATTCTTATTTTGATCCACATGATATGTGTCATTATTTGGAGCATCATTTTCAGTTGGTTATTGGGTGTCAATATCTTCTGTGTGGAATTCACATGAGCACTTGGACATGGGACCCTGGTTTACAATTGCAGTTGGACTACTTCAACATGGTGGCTTTGATTTCTCAATGGGACCCTAATTCTCTAGTCTACTTCATCACTATGGTTCACACATATCCATGGGACCCTAGTTCTCTAGTCTACTTTAGCAGTATGGTCCACACTTATCCATGGGACCCTAGTATATGGTTGTACACTACAGAGGTAGTGGGGGGGACCAGAGTCCCCATAATGATAATAGTGGAGGCCATTCAATGTAAGGTGGACTAGGTCCACTATATTATTAAATAAGGCCCACTATGGTAGTTAGATATAATAAATCGATAGTTAGATATAATAAATGTAAGAGGAATTCTTAGAAGATTCTACTTCTATAAGATTCCTCCTCTAGAATGTTCTTAGGTGATGGTAGCACTATATAAAAGGGTTCAAGTAATGTAAGGGGACATGAAGAGAATTATTGTACTTGGAATGGTAGATCAATAGGAGGATTCCCCCTCGAAGAGGCAAGTGAACAGAAGAGGATCCCTTCCATAATAGGATCCATTGTATGGTGTTTCCCTACCCTAAGTGTTTGATAATAATAAACGATATTTTGCATATTGTTCTTGTATATATGTTGTGGTTCTTTTGTATTTAGTATTTGGCTCTTAATAGTTTTCCTACATGCATGCCTTGCATGATTTCCTCCTTTTCATGTAACTTTTCCTAACATGCACTACTTTTCCTTCCAGCTATTTGTTTCCAAATTACACTTTATTTTCCAAAAATGGACTTTTCCTCAAAATCATCTTGTGCCCAATATTCATCAAATTCAACTTTGTCTCGAAAGGAATGAGGCACTACACTAATAAATCATTGCACGTTTATCTTTTTATTTTTGATGTAGGGAACATGTATTATTAGCTCAAGGAACTTATTCATATATTCCTCTATTGTTAGTTTTCCCAACTTGAGTTCATAGAACTCCTTGGTCTTCCCATCAAAGTATTTCTCTGATAGATACTTATTCTTGAAGTATTTTTCAATTTTTTTCCATGACAAATCCTTCTCATAGATTCCTTTCACATTCCTAAGGTCCTCCCACCAAATGGCGACCTTTCCATTTAGGTTAAAAATGGCTATTCCGACTTTTAAATTTTCAGAGTAGCCATGGACTATGAAGTACTTCTTCAATCCAAGAAACCAAACTTATGCTTCTTCACCCTTCTTAATTTTTCCATTTAAAGTGGGTGTTTTGGATTTATTTAACTCTTCATGGTCATGACTCTTGGAATGTTTCCTCTTTTTTCTTTTTCTCTAGGAATGCGAACTAGTTTTTCTACTAGAAGATCCCTTGGAGTTGTTAGTTTCCTCACCAGAGAATTCTTCTGATGAGTGTCTCTTGGCTCCATGTTGGTCCTTCTTTGAGGTTCTCTTCCTAGTCTGGCCACTTTTAGGACCATTATTTCTTATCTTAGGTGGAATTTGGGTTTTTTAATTTTGATGTCTATCCACATGATTGGTTGTCGATCCATGTTGTAGTTTCCTTTGTATATTTGATAAGATTTGTAGTGGGACTTAATTGATTTTAGTTTTCTTTTCTCTCTTTTATCAACCTTTAATTGTCATACTTACAAAACATTAATTCTTCCATGAGTCCTCTTACAGTTTCATCCAAATATTGATGGGTTTCTAGCACCCTCCTTTCATCATATTCTTCCTCTCTACTATGGGATATTCCCCCCAATTCATGGTTTGTCACTGTCCTTTATGCTATATTTTTCTTGCGGTTCACTGACTATTTAAGTGTTTGATAAAACATTCTCTATTAGTTAATAATATACTAGTTTTATGAACAACACACAATTCAATATTTTCAAAACATATACAACAACAACCAGTTTCATTCCTTCCTTTAGTAGAGTTTTAAATAGGCCTCTTAAGAATGGGGTAAGATAGGGAGTCACTCCTAAAATTTCTCTAAATAATATTTTTAAGTGACTTGTTTATGATCCCAAGTAGGCCAAGTGTTGTAACCATGCTTTGATACCAATTTGTAACTTACTCGAACCATAAGTACCCTTTCTAGGGATGGGGCATCAAAATTTCACTTACTCTAATAATGTTGAATCCCTTCATATTCTTCTACTCACCCATAGATTCCTAACGACTACTACTAGGACCAAATCCAACTTCCGGTTTGAAAGTTATCTCCTCCTAAATTTCTTCAAGCAATATTAGTTGAGAGACATGTGGTTCCCACATGGGTCAATATCATTTGTACCATATCCGAGATTCCTACCTCCCACACGAAAGGTCCATCCACCATCCAATCCAATGACAAGACTTGTTCCTCATCTATCATGTAGGTTAGAGGGGAAATTGGCGATTGATGCTTCGATACCGAATGTCCCTTTTCCTTTATACATGCATTTACTCTAGAGTCCCAAATTCATGAAATCCTGAAGGAGACTGGAATATATCCATGTGTTTCCAACCTTCAAGCCTTTCAGCCTACCCAAGACACTACATTGTAAACCTATGGAGTCATGAAGTTTCAGACTCCCGAAGGGCCCACCCTTACACGTGGTGATATGATAAATGAGGAGGCAAGCACATGTGGGTCTCGAGCACTCCACTCACCAAATGGACCAAATAAGTAAATGCTAGGGGTGACATGTGGCAAGGTTGAGATGACATGTGGTCCCTACAGTGGGTGACACATGCCATGTTTTAATGAGAAAATAGGGCATGTGAAATGTATGAATATATGTGACACGTGGAACATCAATCATGGGTCCATGTCACCTTGGGTGACTTCACCGTGTCATGTCACTTCAAACTGATGGCCTTCCTACATCCTTATATCTCTCAGTCAATATTTTTCCATGCACACCCCTTGATCTATGGCCTTCGTTACTTCGTAACTTCAACATTTGGGGGATCTGTGGTGTAACTTCTTCCTTACTCTCAGAGTGGTAAGCACTAGGATGAACATGGCCTAAATATAATAGTTAGGGGATCTTCCAAAGGGTTTGTAGGTCCATGTTCCTCTTTAATTCATAGCTTGAACTTTCTGGAGTTTCAAATTTATGACCGCTTCATTCTCCTCAAGAAGGACTTCGTCGAAGTACCGTACAAGGGTCCTTCAATTAGATGATCAAAATATTAGGAGGGGTTCCTGAAGAATTCCCTAGATCCATGATTCTCATCACTTCATAGCTATGGAATTTAGGGATTTTGGTGCTTTAACATATGTATTCTCCCGAAGTGGGACTTCGCCGAAGTTATCTCGGCGCAGATCTAATGACCAAGGGGACTCCTGTATACCCTTGGATTTGTGGCTTGTGTTACTTCATGATCGATGAATGAATCAAGTTTTACCTTATGGGTAATTGCAACCATCAACTTCCTTTAGCCAATTTATAAATGGTAGGGTCATAAAATTTCAAAACTCTAAACTCCTAGAGTTTCGAAGCCAGAAAGGTTTATCTCATTTTGGTTCTAGCGCAAGGTTCCCCAACCTTGGTCTTATGGGTCCTCCAAAACTCACTTAGAAGGACTTCGCCGAAGTACCGTATGAGGGACCTTCCATTAGATGATCGAATTCACACATATCTAGTCTTCCATAGTGTCCTGATCAGTTATAGTTATATTTACAAACTAGTGGAAACAAGGGGTATTACATGAGGGGGATGTTGGTGCGCTTTTGTGGGAAGCTTTAGTTAATGATGCCCTCAAAACATGAGTTGGTTCATGTCAAACCTGATACAAATTGTATCCCCATTGTCAACTTAATTTTAATGGAGCACTCCCATATCAAGGAGGTTTCAAACCTGAAGGTATGTATTTGAAATTGTTTAATTTTTCTGGTAGTCGCTCAAATTCTGACTCGGGTGTATTTATCCCACTCTATTTTTTCCTCTTTGGGCTTCCTCTACCCCTCCCAATTTGTTTTCCCCAAATTTTCCAATGCCCAGAGAAAGGGGAAATCCTAAGAGAGTACCTACCTACTACAACTTTCTTTCTCGACACTTTGATCCTAGACCTTCCACCAAAGCAGTTCTTCCCCCCATTGCTCACAATCATCTTGTTGGCCCCCCTTTACAATTCTCACTAGGATATTCCCAAAATTGGATGGAGGATAACCAACCCATGGCTTAGGTTGAGGAAGAGATCCCTCAGGATCCTCCTTTGTAACCCACAGACTCCTTTCTCTTCTCTGCTTTAGATATTTTGACTCCACCCCTTACATTTTTCATCTTCCCTGGGGAGGCAAATTTTCCATACACCTGGGTGGCTTCACAATAAGGTAATAATTTTCAATAGAGGTACAATATGAAGAAGAAGTTCAACATGTTAGTGACTCTCCACCACTGGTAGATTCTGTTATGGATTCACCCAAAATGTGGTGCCTCTCAGAGTAGCATATACAATTAATTTTTGATATGAGACAGGATGCCACATAACATATTTACCACCAAATGACCAACTCTCGATGCTTGGATGTTCTTTTTGATGCCCTGTCAAGCGATTGAACCAAGACTAGGTGACCAACTTGTTTCTATCCCTTCGTGTCCACTCTGCAACCAACCAAGGAATATGGAAATTCAAGTTCTCCTAAATTCTAATTTCCTTTTCTATTATCTTTTTTCTCTATTTAGAACATCCATGGATGTATATAGACTATTGCGAAGTGTAGATAAAATGTTGCAAACATTTGACAAATTGTTACCTGTTTTGGTTGCATATATATGACAGAACATATAGTGAGTTTTGTTGTGTATGTTATTTTGAAAATACTTGTAATTTGTGAATCACCACTTGTAATTTGTGATCAAATTCCCAAGAGCACTACAAGACTCTTTGTGATCAAATTCTTCAGAGTACTATAAGAATATTTGTGATAAAATTCCCCACATCATTACCCTTCTCCAATGTGAGGTTGAAGGATGTATTTTTCTATACAACAAGTGATCCTTTGACTCCACCTCCCCACTATTCACTTCAAGCTCCCACTACCCATCGTAGTGCAATGTGAACATATCAAAAATCAGTTGGAGGTGGAAAGAAGAAGTTAGTCAAGTGAAACATGTGGAAAAAGCATGAGCTAAACTCCAAAACTTGATTTACTAAATAAAATCACATTTTCATTTATCACAACATTATCTAATCACAAATTTCCATCAACTTAATAATATCACAATATTATAATGCAAAATAATCATAATCCTAAAACAACACCAAATATGTGGTGAAATAAAAGTCTAGAAAAAGGAAAATAGAGAAGAGATAAAGATGCTTAATCGAGGGTAGGAATTTGACATGACATTCCACCCATAAAAAAAATAAAAAATATTAGTTCTTGAATTAACAACTTTATTATCATCCCACGGTCTACATGCTATTCTCAAGAAACAAAAATTTAGATTAAGAATATTGTTAGCTTCCAACTGTCAAAATTCAAATTATCTATCCAAAGTTTAAATGGAGAATGTTATTAACTTGCAATTGTCTAAATTGGAATTCAACCTCCCATGTTTACATTAATACTAAAGAATGTTGTTATCTTCCAATAGTCCAAATTAAAATTATTCTTTAGAAGGGAAATAATATGTGTATAGTTAGAGAAAAGAATTATCACCCCTTGGTGAAAATGTATTCCCTTATAAATTTAGTTTTTTATGACCTTGGGTTCCATGTTGTACCAAAAGGCATAGTTACCAAGTATGAATTCAAATTTGGTACAATATGAAAAATGTTTTTTAGAAAATATGAAAAAATTTCAATTATAAAACATACATCAAAATTAACTAAAAGAAATCATTGTAATAATGTTGATGGGATACTCAAAAAAACTTGATCTTATAATTATTTGAACCATTGGTCAAATCTATCACCCACCTTGGGGAAAGCAAGCCTTGGGAATCCAACTAAATAGAGAAAAATTGATATAAATCATTTACCATCCATTATATAAAAATCTGTTTCGACACATAGCTCAAATATTTTTTTGTGGGATTTATTCCTCTACCTCCAATCCTCCCCTTTGTTGTACTTCACCTCACCCACAACCACTTTCTCCCTCTCACACTAATCCTGCCCTTCCCACATTTTTGATGGGACTCTCCCTCCTCCTATTCTTCACCAACTCCACTAATCATTTTTTTAAGCATACCCCCATAGATCCCTAACTCACCTAATAATCATATAAAATGTCATTTTCCACTCCTCACATCCTAGACCATGACATTCACCATCCTCACCCTTCTATTACCTTTATAAAGAACCCTTCCTCATCCTTACCATGTCTCTCTAGAATCACCTCCCCAGCCCATATAATATTCTCTCCCTATAATACTCTCACTTTAATCCCCCCCTTATGTTAGGTTCACTCATCACGCCCCTCCATCTGCTCCTTCACCTCCTTTCCCACTCCTTCCCCACACTTTCACCTCTCTCACAAATGCATATCCTAGACTACCTCTATAATTATCCATTCCCCCCCTATACTCTTCCCATTCTTAATCATCCACTTCCTCCCGATTCCCCCATTATCCTCTCTCTCTCCAATCCTCCATCTCATCATCATCCCTCTCAAATTCCATTCCTCCTCACCCCTCCTTCCCTCCACTTGTCTCCTTTGGATTCACCCCTCTCCAAACATTACAAACCCTTAAATAAACCCACACCTACCCACAATGCATCATTTACTCTATCATCATATTTGACCCAACCCTTTATTTCACGAAACTTTTATACCTTTCCCATAACCTTCCAATGCCCATTTTACCTCTAGATCCACTCCTCCATGCATTCCTCCTCCTCACTACACTAGTTTCTCATCCCTTGATATCCTCACCCTCTCCCTTCATCCCTTACTCATCCTCAATAAATCCATCCTTTCCCCATCACCTCCTCCATCACTACTCCATATCATTCTCATTCTCCTGACTTACTCAAATCCACTCCTCCCCCATCATTCGATCCCTTCCTCCATCCACTCATTCCTAGGACCTCCTCCATTCCCTGGTCCAATCTTTTCCCTCTTCTTACCTAATGTCCCCTCTTCCCACTTCTTCTTTGCTTCCTTGAGGCTTAGTATCTTTCCTTTCCTTCCACTTTAATACACCACTTCCTTATCCTCTCCTCCCCTCATCCAAACCCATTACTTCCTCCCTACTCTTTCTCCCTTATCCCCTCCATTTGTTCCTTTATCCTATATATTCACTCCTCACTTAAATTTCCAATCCCTCTAAACCCATGCACACCCACAAATTCCACCCCACCTTCTCCTTACATTCCGCGTTGACCCTTGTCCCTGAATAAGTCTAGTTCTTGTATGTAGCCTTCTAATACCCAATTTCTATCTAGATCTATTCATCACCATATTACTTCTCCATTTTTCAACACTTCTTCCTCCTCAATGGAACCTACCTCTCCCTCCATCGCTTCCTCCTACAAAAGAATCCTCATCCCCCACCACCCCACTCCTCATCCAATCCCCCCCCCTCCTCCTCCCTTCATAAAATTCATGTCTCCCCTAATTCCTAGTCCTTTCCTCCTCCCCATATTCCTACATAACCTCCCCACCTCCCTCACCTCCCACCCAGAACACTCATTCCTAATCCTACCCTTGACCTCCTCTCCTTTCCCATGCACCCTACTTCCCCCACCATTGTTTCCTTTCCCCTTTTCACTCTCATTCTCCACTCCCCCCTCCAATACCCCATTGTTATTAGACAAATCGGTAAGTGCAGACACAAAATAATCTCCCTAGTTTCACCTCGAAACTAGAAGAAGACAAGACAAAATATAAAAATTTCCCTAAGTTTCAATCATCAATCATACTAACTAACAAGAGATAAATGGCATACCTTTTAAATGTCGTTTGTCCTCGCTAGTGTCATCCTCACTCCATTACAAGGCTTATGGGATGTTGAACTTGTAAAAATAAACAAGCCAACTAAGTGAAAGAAACAATGTATACTCAACAAAACCTATGTATGTGATCAAGGATTCACATAATAAAATAAGAACAATTTATGGGAAATAAATATATTGTTGTATTAGAAATATGAAAAGGAGAATACAACCGATGACTTGATGTTGTAAGGTCCCTTCCAACAGTTCCTTGATTCCCACACACTTGTTTCTCCATGGATTCTATGATCAACAATCTATCTTGACAAAGAAAATCTCAAAACCAACATACAAGCTCCAAAACTCAAGAACTTTCCAACTCTAGCCAACTAACTACATCTAAGATAACTTTTTCCATGAGAAATCTTGTCCTTTTATAATATGAAAAGGATAGGGTGAGGATCTTAGGATGATCCCATGAGATCAGGGATGTGACTTAGATCCAAATCAATTGAAGACCAACTCACCCTATAAGCTTCTCTTCTAGAAGAATTGAGAATATGCTCATTTTACAAAAATCGCCGCACCCTTAACACTGAGAAAACTACGAGGATGTCGGAGGCCACTATGGTGAAACCTATGACTATCCTATATTGTCACACCCTTAACACTAATAAATGTACGATGATCCATTTTTCTAAGGTTTTTGACAAAGGAAAAGAATAATTCCATCTTTCTGGGAAAATTTATCTTCATTCTTCTTTAGGGATTCAGGACATTGATCGTTCTCCATACAAACGATAGTTTTACATCATTAACGGTCATAGGGGTTATAAAAATAATTTGTAATAGTGAGCCCCCCCGGAGTATGAAATTAGAATAGAGTGATAGCTGAAATACTTTGTCGAGTGTGTGTAGGGAACAAGAAACATGTCAGTTGGAAACCTGCCAACAAACAAGGAAATACAGTAGAATAATATATCATCACTAAGGTGGGAGTTCCCATACTCAAAATAAAAATGACTCAAAGAATAAATGCCAACATGCAAAGATACATTTCAAGTAATATAGGTCATGGCCACTAAACATACACTATGGATCCATGTCAATATGACTCAAATCTGAACATAGCCACAAAAAATACATTGTGGATCTATGTGTAAAGAATAAAATTTGAACATATCCATGAGACATATACTATGGATCTATGGAAAATTACAATCTGAATACACTCCAATGCAACCTGAATCTATCAGAAAATATTCAGGGTCTTCATCTCCATCAGTGTATAGTAAAAATCTAACCATGCGAATACATGTGTTGAAGTCAAACATGGTAGAAACCACTTGATTACTGGTCATTAGTGTATATTGTTAACAAGTGTGAGTAAAATCATCATTAATGTCAATGAATCCCAAGGTACTCTAGTACAATCCAATGGGTGTGAATTTATGAGATAAGTTGAACACTTGGAGAAATATCTCGATTAGGGGTCAATGATGAAAACCCATTGTCTAAAGTGAGGAAACATTCCATTGAGGCATGCAAGTTCCAAGGTACCAATTAGTTTCTAAGTCTAATTCCTGGATAATGAGTTGAAGTCAACAGGAAAAGACTCATCACAAGAAGGCCTTAATGTATCCCCCATCAATGGCACAAAATGGGTAGAACTATTTGAAGTAGATTAGAGTAACAAGTGATTTGAGAGTGACTGACAGATGGCCAATGCAATAGAAGGCTTAAGGACTGCAGAAATGGCCGACGTAATAGAATGAGTTTTGGGTTGAAGTTCTCTTTGAACATATTGACGAAACAACAATTGTCTTGGAAACACTGACTCAACAACAAGGATCAAAGACCAAAATATAATTTTATAAAGGAGTATGATCAAGAGACAAGCAGATTTTCCTACCTATACAAAAATAAAGTGAAAGGGTGTCATGTTCAAAAGTGTATATTCCATAGAATATAGGTTTAGATAAATTTCTTTCCCAATTTTTCCCCCACCATTTTTGGCGAGTACTTGTTTATTTTTACACAAGCTTGAGGAGGATAACATATTCTTGAACTGTAAGATCATTCTTCAAATGAGTCCCTCAGAGTATATTTAACGAACCCTACCAAGGAGTGGTTTAGTCCCATATGAGCCTTTTGATGTTTGTTTTACTAGTCCAAAGAAAGAAAAATCAAGGGTTTTCATATTTAGAGAGTCTGAAAAACACTTAAGAAAACTCCAAAATGTCCTTTTTCATAAAGTAGTCTGATGAGACCAAAAAATAGATAAACTACTGCTCAACATACATTTTTTCTAATACTTTAATGAGCATGGAAACAAAAATATCGCTTGGCAATCTTTTCATGTTTAGAGAGTCTAAAAAGAGCTTAAAGGGAACTCCAGGGGGTTCCTTTTTCATATAACCTTTATGATTCTGAAAAAGTGATAAAATTTTACTTAGTTACATTCTTAAGTATTTACGAGCACAAGAAATAACAAAGACTAAGATCGAGATTGTTTTTATTTTTATGCAAGATTAAAACAAAACAAAACTATGCTTGGGATAGATTTTATTTTTACACAAGTTTAAAACTAAACAAAACTATGCTTGGACCTGGTTTCATTTTTACACAACCTCAAAGTAGAGGAAACTATGCTTGAGGTAGGTGGTTTCATTTTTACACAAGATTGAACCATAGAGAACTATGCTTGAGACCTCCCAACGCATTATCCAATGATGGTTGGTACTTAGCCCCCAACTTAAGAAGCTAGAGACTTAACTTCAACATGAAGTCTAGAGGCTGAAAGCATGTCCCCCTAAGCTTCATTTTTTCTAACAACATAGGTGGAGGAAAGGAAGATTCAAATAATATATGTAACGAAGTACTTGACTTAACTGAAGAAGGGGGGGGGAAATCTATTTCATTTTTTAACTAGCTTGACACAGGAACATGAGCTATGCTCGAGAATATAGGTTCAAACACCAGGCCTATGTTTCTTTTTTTAACGGTCTTGACACAGAAACGAGAACTATGCTCGTAAGATATGTTTCATTTTTTAATGAGGTTTCCATAGAGACGCAAAACTATCCTCATAAGTGGTTTCATTTTTTAATGAGCTTGAAATCATAAAATCATGCTCGAAGCTGGTTTCATTTTTTAATGAGTTTGAAATTAGAAAACCACGCTCAAGGATGGTTTCTTTTTTTAATGAGCTTCAAATCAGAAAAATATTCTCAAATATTCTCTTTTTGATCATGGCTTCCAAGAGGACAGTTCTTCGAAAGAACACCATGTCAAGGGACAAAACTCGGTCATGGCCTCCAAGAGATCTTCACTTCATGGAAGAAACACACTCTGGAAGAAACACATGTCAAGGGTTGCGATAGGGGTAAGGAGGCCAGTCTCCAATAGAACTAATGAAAATATCACCATGTCAACTAACGGATCCAAGTCATAAGGGATTGATCTTATAGTGAGAGGTTCATCTGCATCGACAACTGAAGGCATGGGAGAAAATGCCACATAATTGACCTGCGGCAGGGGCAATATTGTCTGCATATAAGAATTGTTTAGGCAGGTCATTGAGTTGTCTATCAAGTTAAGACCAAACAATGAAAGTTGATCAATAGTAACCACTCTTCCATCAGGCAAGAAATAAATAACATGAAAAAGAGTGGACACAATAGCTTTCATGGAATAGACATAATCTCTTCCAAGGAGTAAATCAAAATCCAAGGGGTTGTGGACTACCATGATGTCAATAAAGACAGTTTTCCCTCTCAAAGTTACAGGAAACTGAGGAAGGATCCCTAAAGGGTGAATACTTCTTCTGTTAAAAGGTAACAAAGTTTGAGTAATCGATCTAAGCTAAGAATAACCCAAAGCTTGCCAAGCAATAGAGGACAAAATACTAGCAGACAGACCTTCATCTATCAATGTCTGAGGAACGTCCCGACCACAAACCTATACTGTAATATTGAAAGGAATGTGAGAGGGAAGACAGAGTGCAATTACTACACCCCAATAAAAAAGGATGGCCTCATTAATGGAGGGGGTTCCACGGGAGAAGGAGGAATGCCCCCTAGCATAGTAGAATTTGTATCAACAATAAAAAATTGAGCAGCATCAAGTTTAATCTCTAACAAGAGAGTACGATCGACTGATGACAATATCAAATTGATCGATTGGGTTTCATTATTCAACGGGAGAATAGAGTCAACAGGTGGAAAGGGATTGACCTCTTTGGTTTCACTCTCTAATGGGAGAGAGGGTTTGACCGAAGATGGGATTGGATCGACCACTTTATCAACTAGTTCAACTAAGGATGTGACCAGATTGACTACATGATCAAGCAGACTGACCGATGAAGGGATCAGATTGATCATTCCATCAACTATAGGTGGGTTGAGAGTAATCTTGTGATAAGTAGTTGGAAGTTGAGGTTGGGAAATAGTCATGTCTTCCAATAATTTTGAGGCTTCATCCATATGAGGGAAAAGGTGAGTTTTATGACTCCCTCTTCATAACATACACGATAACTTGACTCTACTTTTCTTCTGCCCAATGGTATCCTGACTAGTTGATGGGAGGTCATCAACATTTTTCTCAGAGGCTGACAACATGGGATGGATAGGGTGTGTAGACCATCCTTCTATAACCTTGGATAGACCAAATAAATCCTTAACAAGATTTCTAACCTTACAAATCCTGCAACGGTACTTGATTTTACGATTTGTTTGGGTGATCTTGGCATCATCAACACTCCCAACATGATTAACAACAACTAGTGGTTTTCCAACATGTTTAGTAGTGGTTGGAAATTTGGACCCTTGCTTATTTTTCTTCTTCTTAATATTCCCTTTCTTGTTATTCTTATCCATCAGGTTACTAGCCTCAGATCATTCACTCAACAAAGAAGATGAAACAAAAGAAGACCTTGCAAGTGAATAAGGAGAAGAATATCCTACTAGTGAAGAAGGTAAAGGATCAACATGAGGCTGATTTTCTTGGGGGGAATTTCTTACAACCGAAGAACTTGCTGCATTCAGGATTACCTTAGTGGAAAGAAACCATACTGGTAATCCAATCATGAGACCTGGAAGGATCAAATTAGCGATGTAAGGAGGACCAATGTTTTTGTAAGAAGGAAAAACAAAAGGTTCCACTAGAGCAGGGGTTCCTTCATTGGTAATTCTGGGAACTGATGCCATTAAACACAAAACCAACCTAGAGTCTGCTAGGGAAAACAAGCAACACATGCTAAAATTCTAGGAAGCAAACAAGAAAACAAAACCTATAATGAGTGCACTAGTTGGTGATGAAATCCAAGTTCGTGAGAAAAATGTATGAAGGGTATGAGATAGAGCAGGTGGAAAAGTTATGTTAACTACCTTCTTAATGGACTTACGCCTTGGTGCAAGATCCCACACATAAATGTGGGTATACCCTCCAAGGATCCCGAGTGAGTTTGTCCAACATCAATTCCAGTTACTATGAAGACTTTCCCCTCTATAGTCACCTTGTGTAAATACCCTAAAGAGATAGGCCACTAAGGTTACCAATTACGACAATGATTCCCGGGGAAACAATTGACAGTCTAATCCATGCACAAAGGCAGGGTATCTAATCCCTAAATCAAATCGAGAATGTCCCCACTAGATTTTCTTCACAAGTGGCCCCCAATAATATGCACAATCTCTACTCTAAGACCAACAAAGTAGGGTGAGTAGCTCTTTCAGTCTTAATGTGACCTCATGATTGAATCTTGTGTTAGAAGGGATTCCTAAGACAAAATGTAGCAAGTGGATTTTAACTCTCCCTATCATAAGATACTATTGTGTGTTTTCATCTTTGGAAAGTTATCTTTCACACCTATTCCAAAGCCATACAACTAATCTAATGTAGGTTTGCTAGAAGAAAATATAAATATGTCTAATCAATTTTTATAAGCGCCTTATTTTAAGGATGTTGTTACTCAAGAGGAAAATGGCGTGGATGGAATGATGTTTTGACTAAATCTAAAAAATGCAAAGGAATGAGAATGAAAATATTTCACTTCGATGAAAGCAATATTATGAGAAGGAGAAAATGTTTATCATTCCCAAATGCACAATGTCCCAAAGTTTTATTAAACTCATCAGTATCAAGAAATTCAAGAAATGATCCTAAGTGACTGTACACCAATACAAGATTCTTTCCCCCCAAAAAATGTCAAAAAATCAAGATTAAAAATCCCAAGAAATCAAAATAAAAAATTCCAAAAATTCAAGATTAAAAATGCCAAGAAATCAAGATTAAAAATGTCAAAAACCATGCAATTTTGCTACTTCAAATGAAAAGATGCCCCCAGTATAATGCAAAGAAATAAATTAAAATTTTTGTTTGAAATATAGCTAAAAGCATATTCAAATCTCTCAAGAAGAATGTAATAAGAACCAACAAATCACCCCAAAACCATATTTATGATCGGGGCTAGAAAAACCATCAGAAATCAATTTTTTTTGACAATCGTTGCAAGTTGTACACTAACACAACATGACGATCCTTGATCGTCACAAGCTAGAGAACAAAAATAGTAAGACGAAGTTGCACTGTGTCAAAAGTTAGGGTGATTCTATCCTAGATCATCGCAATGTCTCTCAAATTAGGGTGTGACGATCAAAGGAAAAATGGAAAAAATAAAAATTAAGAAGGTTTTCAAGTGAATTTAAACAGTCAAAGAGTCAATATGGATCTCTCAGTGACGCAAAAAATAGAACCCAAGAAATCAAAGAAAGAAAGCAAGGCATACTAGGAAAAAAATTCGTTCCCCAGTATGGTCACCAATTTTTTTATTGGACAAATCAATAAGTGCAGACACAAACTGATCTCCCTAGTTTCACCCCAAATCTATAACAAAATAAGATAAAATATAAAACCTTCCCCAAGTTTCAATGATCAACCATACTAACTAACAATAGATACATGAGATATCTTTTAAACATCTTTTTTTCTCGCTAGTGTCACCCTCACTCCATTCCAAGGCTTATGGGATGCTGAACCTGTAAAAAGACACAAGCCAAGGAAGTGAAAGCAACAATGTATACTCAATGAAACCTATGTATGTGATCAAGGATTCATACAATAAAATAAGAACAATTTTATGGGAAAGAAACATATTGTTGTATTAGAAATATGAAAAGGAGAATACAACTGATGAATTGATGTTGTAAGGTCCCTTCTAACAGTTCCTTGCTTCCCACACACTTCTTTCTCCATGGATTCTATTATCAAAAATCTATCTTGACAAAGGAAAGCTCAAAGCCAACATACAAGCTCCAAAACTAAAGAACTTTCCAACTCTAGCCAACTAACTACATCCAAGCTAAATTTTCCCATGAGAAATCTTCTCCTTTTATACGCTAAAAAGGATAGGGTGAGGAGGTTAGGATGATCCCATGAGATTAGGGATGCAACTCATATACAAACTGATCAGAGGCCAACTCACCTGAGAATCATCTATTCTAGAAGAATTGAGAAGATGCTCGTTTTCCTTTGTATGAAAATCGTCACACCCTTAACACTGAGAAAACTAGGATGACGTCGTAGGCCACTATGGTGCAACCTGTGAAGATCCTAGATCACCACATCATTACCACTAAGAAAGGTTTGACAATCACTTTTTCCAAGGTTTTTTTCAAAGGAAAAGTATAATTCCATCTCTCTGGGAAAATGCATCTTCATTCTTCTTCAGGGATTCAGGTCATTGATCCTTCTCAAGACAAAGGATATGTTTACATAATTAACTATCATATGGGTGAATAAAATAATGTGTAACACCAATTTTCCTATAGCTATACTACCCACCACAATAGTTTTCTTCTCTCTGCATCCTCTCCTCCTATTCAATGGTCCTCTTGCCCCTCTACCACATATGCTACTAGCTCCGCTCCTCAATCCCATTCTCCTAAGATAAAAACCTCCTAATCATCCATCCTTTTTGAAATATACTTGTAGTATCCCTAAGCCGAACCCTAGTTGTACACAAAAATGTAAATTTTTTATAGGTTGGTGATCCAAGTTGTTGTAGGCCAGAAGCCTTATGTGATTAATAGGTCGAGCAGTCTTGATGCTAAAGGCCAGTGATCCTATTTTTTTAATATGTAAATGCTCATATTATTAATTAAAGCACACCATTGCATGCAGACCGATAAAAGCATGAGTATGGGGAGATAAAATCCACTTAGAAAGAGAAAGGGGGGGCTAAGAGTCTAGGAAGGGGCTTAATCCCAATGGAGTATTATAATATTATTCCTTAAATCTAATGTAATGGATATATGTATATATCCTATGTCTCGAAAGTGGGGAAAAGGGAGTTCCTTGTAGTTCCAAGTTTCCTAAAAGACACATGCATATATATATATATATATGCATATATATAT
>ML777001.1:346838-378211 GCA_009831015.1 Picea engelmannii
ATAAGGTGGAAACAATTAAGACCCCAGGTCTTTTACAACCATTATCCATCCCAAGTCAACGCTGGGAGGAGGTTTCCATGGATTTCATCACAGGTTTACCAAAGTCTGAAGGAAAGAGTGTCATCATGGTGATTGTTGATAGAATGACCAAGTATGCACACTTTTGTGCACTCTCTCAACCCTTCAAAGATAGTACAGTTTCCACCACATTCATGGAGACAGTTCAAAAGCTACATGGCAGCCCAAAGATTATTGTAAGTGACAAAGATCCCATATTCACTGGAAATTTTTGGATAGAATTATTTTCTTGTTTGGGTACTCAATTGGCTCATAGCTCATTCTATCATCCTCAATATGATGGACAAACTGAGATAGTGAACAAATGTGTGGAAGGCTACCTTTGTTGTTTTGTCTCTGATAAACAAACACAATGGTTCAAATGGTTACCCTTGGCAGAATGGTGGTATAACACTTCCTTTCACACTACAACAAAAATGACACCATTTATGGCACTTTATGGATACCACCCTCCTTCCGTCACTTCTTCTCTAAAATAAAAATCTAAGGTTCAAGCAGTGGAAGATCACATCGAGAATCAACAACAAATTCTCCAAATCTTAAAGGACAACATGACCATGGAACAAAATCGCATGAAACAACAAGTAGATCAGAATCGTAGTGAAAGAAGTTTAGAAGTAGGGGATTGGGTATTTTTAAGACTACAACCATACAAACATATGTCCCTCAAGCAAGCCAAGAATAACAATAAATTATCACCAAAGTACTATGGCCCTTATAAGGTGTTGCAAAAGATTGGTACTATGGCATACAAATTGGAGCTGCCTGCATATTCACGAGTACACCCATTTTTCCATGTTTCATGCTTAAAGAAGGTTATAGGCGACAAGATCCCAGTTCAAACTATATTTTCCAAAACTTGACGAGGAAGGAAAAATCATATTGGAGCCTGAAGCCATCACTCACACAAGAATTTGCCAACTGAGGAATAGATCCATTTCAGAGTATCTCATTAAATGGAGGAAACTATCGACTGAAGATTCCACTTGGGAAGATGTGTCTTTTATACAGAAGCATCCAGAGTTACTCAAGCATTGCGGACAACACTTATCTCAAGGAGATGGGTATGTTAAGCCCTAATATTGGCTCATTACCCATTAATTGGGGCATATTACATTAGTAATGTTATTTTATTTATATCGGCTTTAGGCCACTAGTTGTAATTATACCTCCTAGTCTCCTATATATACCAAGGAGACATTTTCATTTTGAATCATCTTGTACTTGAACATTTAAGTGGGGTAAAAGGAGGTTGCCCCCTTGAAGAGGATTATTATCTGAAATTGTCTATTTTTCAAGGCATTGAGTACTTTTCCTAAGGTTTTTCTATGCTATATTGATGTTTGGTTCTTAGCAGTATTGCATCCATCCATAGAACTATCTCAGGTGAGACTACGCAATACACTTTGTGTGCTGCATTGCCTTCTGGTCTACCAGACGGGGTGATAGTTTTAAAGGGATTTTGTTGGGAGCTTATCAAATATGAACCAAGGTCAATCTATGGTGGTAGAATCAAAATAAACCATAAATAATCCTCAAGGCCAATAGAAGAGTAGAAATCCAACAAATGGTTTCATTGTTCATTTTGTGGACAAAAATGGGACTAAGTATGTGTGATTTGTGGAATATGTGTCAAAAGAATGTCGAATCAAACAACAAGTCATTGAGAGAAAGAAAATCTAAAAGGGAATGTTGAGACCATGGAATCCAATGAGGGTAGAGATAGAGAGCTAGTTGAATACAAAGGAGCTAGATTTTTCATAGAAATATAACATAAATCCAAAGTTAACACTACACAAATATCTGGACAAGTACATATTCAGTGACATGCATGCAATCATTTTTTGTGATTTCCCGCATGTATTGCAGTAGTTGATAAAAATATTGAAATACAACCATCCTACAAATTGAATCAAACGGCTAGACTAGAAGCCTAAAGAGATCACACAATTACAACAAGTTGATAATAAGTTTATGCATGCAATAGATTTCTAGTTAGACAACATTGTTGGAGGATTTATCACACAATTTGCAGTAGATACAGTGAATTATTACATCGTCGATGAACAAGATTTATTGAAACGACGTAGAGGTAGGTACATTAGATTGTTATATACTTCTATTAAGATATTACTACATAACAAAGGTGTAATCACAATGAAGTCAGAACACTAAAATTCCCTGCGAGCATGGGGGAAGGGGGGAAGAAATTATAGGAGAAGGAGAAATGGAAAGAGAAGGGGATAAAGGATAGGAGGAGGACTTGGACACAATTCTGATGGATGAGGAATAGATCAAGTGGATCATGGAAAAATATGGAAAGATGCGCAGTGGAGTACCCTACCAATATAAGGTGAACACCAAGAAGAGAGATTTAGTCATGAGGTAAGGCTTGGCAAGTGATGAAGAGGAGGTATAGGACATCTTGGCTATGGTTAATATTGAGGAAATCCCACATGTGACATATTAGAGGAAGATGGGAGGTCCAGGAGAGGAAATAGAAGGAAACACCCCTATCCATTTCAGTGTTAGTGTGGAACCCATAAAGCCATGTGTGATTAATACACCAAGAAGAACACCACCATTTAGACAATTGAATATTGGGAGAAGGAAGACAACAAGAAGTACATCTACATAAGGAAAAAAAAATGGGGGATCTAGTTTAGGAAGAATTAGTCAAGTATCTACACTGTGCAAAGGTAGTAGTTCAACATTCACAATGGCATGACATGATCCCACCATCAGGTTACCAGAATTCAAAGGGGAGGCATCATAGGACCTGGAGAAGCACCTATTTATCTGCAAAAATATCTAGGAAGTGAAATGGATCACATGTGAGGACACTAAACTTGCATAGTTATCTATCATGAAAAGAGATCATGCACTGGATTGGTACATGATTTTAGCTGTGAACAATCCATGAGGGAAAACCAAATCAATCTCTATCAACAAGAACAAGATGATAGAGATTAGACAAAAAACAGAAGAATCTGCATGGGATATTGGCCAGAGATTCAAATTATTGAAAGGAAATTTAAAATATGTCATGATAGATATGCATCATAGGCATTTGTTTGTCAATTCATTGCTACCACACTTAAAATATCCATCGTGACAACAAAAGTTTCAGACACAGGCAGAGGATCTAAAGGAAGCCCTATAGTTGGAAGAGAACCAATATCAAAAGACAGATCCAACCATAGAGGAGGTGAAGGAGGATTTGAAGAACTTAACATTCCAGCTAAACCAAAACAAAGGTAAGGAAAAAAGAGAAGTCATTTTGTGTACCACATGTAGGATATATGGACACCGTAAAAATGAATGTCCAATATTCACACAATACATCGAAGCATGAATGCCAAACCCATTTCCAATAGGGGGACTATGGTGTGAGATATGTAAGAAACAAGGTCATGATCCATACCACTAGCCAATGATGTATAAACACCATACAGTACCAAAGAGCTCGTATTACAACATTTGTAAGTCAGTAGGCCATGATGACAAAGATTGCAGAACCATGGCCCTCATGAGGGAAAGAACATCAGATGCGTACAGGTTGTAGGAAAAAATGATAACTGGGAAAGCCACACCAAAATTTAAGAAAGTACCAGCTCTGTATAACACTGCGCAACAACAATATAAGACTGCGCAAGAAAAATATAACATTGTGCATCTGTAGTACAATATCGTGCAACCACACTATAATACCACACAGTACAACCAAGCACCTCAGTATAATGTGCCATGAGGGGATCTAGATGACTACATAGGTGGATCAAGAGAAAGAAAAGGCTTTGTAAGAGCTAGAGGACCAATGGTATGCCACAATTGTCAACAACTAGGACACTATGCAAGAGAATGTTGATTTCCACTAATGACCTGTATGTATTGTCACACATCAAATCATGACATGGAAGAATGCCTAACAATATTAGGGAAGATACAAGAGAAAATAAATTAGAAAAATCAGAATGTTCAGTGGATTTCGATAGAAGCAAGGCATGAAGGAAGAAACATCAACATATTTACATGGGGAGGAGCTAAATAAAGAAACAACACAGTAATACAAGAGTCAGCACAACACCAATGGGTGAAAAAGAATGTCGAACCAAAGAAACAATTTTATAAGTAGAACAAAAAGGAGATATTCAAGCAAGCTAGAAAAGAATTTATGAATCCAGACATTACATTGACATCAACTATGTAGTATAATAAGGAAGTAACAACGTATGAGATTCCTCCATCACTGGATCAAACCGAAGGAACACAACCACTGGGACAAGTAATTACGATTAAGGGTTTTTTTAATCCTATGTTAGATTACTAAATGATCCACACTTTGTTAAAGAATTACAAAATATGATTGAAATATGTGGCATAGAGGTAGAAGGAAATCTAGAATAGAAAATAGTTAATCATCTGCATACAAGAAGGAGCACAAACATGGAATTTAGATTGAATGCCAATATTGGATATTTCAACATGGGAGATATTATAATGGATTTAGGATACGAAGTAAATGTATTACCTAAGAAGACATGGCAATGTATGGGATAACCCAAATTAGGATATTCACTTGTTCAGTTGACACTAGAAAATCAACACAGAGTTATACCAATTGGAAGATTAAAATGAGTGATAGTAGATCTGGATGGAGTACGGACTAAATCTGACTTCGAAGTAATCAAGATAGTGGATGGAACAACACCTTATACAACATTTCTTATCTTGGATTGGGTTTTTTATAACCAGGACACAATCAACTTAAAGACGAACAAGATGACCTTAGGAGAATACAAAGTCATTTTGGCATTGGAGCCATCATAAGAGGAAAGGTTTGTAGAAACTACTTGCTTTGAACTGGATGAAATTAACCAGTTGTACAGAGAAACCGTGTGAGAAGATGATTATGTGAACCCAAATGTAGATGGGGTACTCAGTTGGAGAAGCATCACCTCAAGTACATCAAACTCGGATACGGGCTTAGAAAATTAGCAGCAGATGTTACACGAAGTCTCCACAAGAAGATGTGAAAGAATAGACCACGCAGTAAGATGGGTAGCTATGGAGATAAGGGAACCTCCCAGCTTCCACAGGGTGAATGACATAGAAGAATTATTAAGATGGTATGAATATGAAGTATGATAAAATCAAAGGCTCTTAGACCTAGATATAACACTCAAGGAAACACCTATGATATGCTGGGGTGCACACAAAGAAATAGTTAAGGAATGGTACCAATGTAAGACGCTATTGCACATTAGGTTTAGTGCAGAACAAAGAAGCAACCGAATGGAAAAATATGATGGACAGGGAGTACCAGTAGAACACTTGGAGAAGTGCATAGTTCTATGGAAAATGGCACCACCATAGGAATGGCCCCATCATTTTGTTCACACATTAGAAGGGACCCCAACAAACTGGTATACAGACTAGGAATTGCGTAGAGCAACTTCAAACTAGAAAATATTACAAAAAAAAATTATAGTCACTTTCTCATTTGAGCATGAGAACCCCAACATAGACACATTACTTAAGAAAATCATAGGGGCGATATTCATTAAAGAATCAGAAGTTGAATTCATGACAAAAGAACAACAAAAAAATAGATAGACAGTAAAAGAACTATTATCGTGTTACCATGTGCAAGAAGAAGCACTATATGAAGATGACCTACATGATATTCAGATTGAGGAATTTGAAGGAAAGAGAGAATTGGAAGGTCCACCTATGGAATCATAAGTAATTGTTGCAATGATCAAGGTGAAGAAATTCAACATTGGGAAAATTGAGAATCCCAAAATAGTGAGCATTGGAGACTATTGGGATGAGAAAACAGTGGAAATCATAACATAGTTACTGCATGAGTACAATGACCTGGTCCCAACAAAGTTCACATAAATGAAAGGCATAGCAAGAGAAATAGGTGAAATGAAGATACCGCACAAAACCAAGGCAAGACCTATCAGACAACGACCATACAAACTAAACCCTATATATAAGAAAAAATTCAAAGCCAAAATGGATAGGATTTTGGAGGTTGGAATAATAGAACTTGTAGAAGAATCTGAATGTGTAAGATTGATGGTAGTTTAGGAGAAGAAATGAGGAGGAATAATAATATGTGTCGATCTAAGGAAGCTTAATGATGTGTGCCTACATGACCTATTCCCGACTCCTTTAATAGATGAGCTATTGGAGAACGTAGGAGGACATGAAGCTTATTCATTCTCCAATGGATTATCAGTATACCATCAGATCAAGATAGCACTGGAAGACATATACAATAACAATTTTTCCATGGAATGGGGATACTACTGGTATAAAATCATGCCATTTATACTGAAGAATGCACCAATAATATTTTCGAGAGTAGTCATAGCCACAATCAAAGAGTTCATCCACCAATTTCTAGAGGTATATCTGGACGAATGGAGAGTCTATAGTTTATTTAAATACCATGTAGGGGTGTCGAGGCTGATGTTAGAAACATGGAGTCAGTTTTAGATATCGTTAAATATCAAGAAGTACGTCTTTGGAACACCCTTTTGGATACTATTGGGCCATATAGTATGCAAACAAGGCTTGCTAGTATATCCTACAAAGATTGTTGTAATTGTTAACCTACCACCACCAAAATTAGTTTGTCAGTTGAGAGTGACATTGGGACACACATGATACTATAGGAAATTTATAAAGGGGTATGTGTAGATCACTGCACCAATGGATAAATTGCTAAGAAAATACAACAAGTTTCAATGGAATGAGGACTATCAATGAGGATTGGACACCCTAAAAGAGAAGATGGTAACCACACCAATACTAGTATTCCCAGATTGAGAAAATACATTCCATGTACATGTAGATGCATCAACCATAGCACTTAGATCTATTCTGGCACAACCAGGATCAGGAAAATTGGACCATCCTATAACAATCACTAGCAAAACACTGCCATAATCAGAGAAGAATTACAATACCATAGAGAGAGAAGGCTTAACTATGGTCTATGATCTTTAGAAGTTTAGGCATTACTTATTGGGAAAAAATTTCAAGATGTTCACAGACCATTAAAATCTCAAATACCTTGTCAACAAGCCAGTGCTGGGGACAGAGAATTTACAGATGGTTATTGTTATTCTAGTAATTCAACTTTGAAGTGATAGTCAAACCAGGGAAGTTGAACACAGGAGATGATCACCTGTCCAGGATAACTAATGGGGAGGAACCTATGAATATAGAGGAAACATTTCCTGATGCACAACTATTTTTAGTTCAAATAGTCAATGAATAGCTCATAGACATCATCCAATACTTGAGTACAAGGACTGGGCCACATGAATTCAACATTTTGTAGAAGAAAAATTTAGTAGTAAGGGCTGCAAACTATCAATTGATTGCAAGACATTTATAAAAAATGCATGAATATAGCATCTAGAGGAGATGTATCAGAGAACATGAAATACCTAGGATTTTAGAAAAATCCAATGAGGCAATAACATGATGACATTATGAAAGAAAATATATCACACATAAGGTATTGCACGTAGGACTATGGTGGCCAACCATTCATAGAGACTCAAAGTACTACTTCTAGAAATGTGATGTATGTCAAAGGGTTGGTAAATTGAATAGAAGGGATGAGATGCCCGTGAAACCACAAGTAAACTTGTAGGTATTTGACAAATGGGAAATAGATTTTTTGGGACCAATTAACCTACCAACAAAAAGGTTAGGAGAAAGGTACATTATTACCACGACAAAGTACATAAAAATATGGGAAGAACCAAGACCAGTAAAATATTGCAATGTAGAGACATCAACACACTTCTTGTTTGAGCAAGTGATCACTAAATTTGGATGCTCAAGGATTTTGATGAGTGAACAAGGAACTCACTTTATTAACAACACTATTAAGGATATGACTGATGAGTTTGAAGTTTATCATCAAAAGATTACACCATATCATCCTTAAGAAAATGGAACAATGGAATCCTTTAACAAAATCCTTGAGAATGCACCGATAAAGATATACAACGTTGATAGGGATGATTGGGACTTAAGGATACCAGCAGTATTGTGGGCGTAAAGGACCACATGCAAAAAATTTAGAAGGCAGACACCATTCATATTGGTGTAGGGACAAGAAGCAGTGGTTCCATTAGAGTTTTTGGTACCTAGTTTTTGTGTCGCGAAAATTACCAACATGACAGAGCGAGGCATATTACAGGAAAGGATAAGTGAACTGATGATCATGAAGGAAGATATGATTCTAGCATTGTTTCACCAAGAAGTACATACAGAAATCGAAAAATCTTGGCATGACAGATATATCAGGAGGAAAAATTTCAAGGAGGGAGACTTAGTCTTGGTGTATGACAATAAATCTCTTCAACGCCTATGGAAAATCAGAATGCATTGGCTAGGACCATACGAAATAAAGACTGTCACATATGGGGGAGTTTTACAGTTGAAGGATTTAGGAGGAACATAACTTAGAGGGATGATTAATGGGATTCAAGTGAATTTGTATAGGGACAGTCGATCTCCTAGCACTTAAAAAAAAAAAAAGTAAGCACAACAACTGAGGGGTTACCACGTCGAACATCAAAATATAGCAACAAAGGAATATCATGACGAAAAGAGAATGTGCACACACACTCGGAAACACTAGTGTGATGGGGAAAGGACCAAAGATCACTAAAAGGAGGAAACAACATAAATGGAGGGTATGAAAAATAATCACCAACGGACAATAACTATCAAAATTGAATGAAAAGAATGATTGATGGGATGCCTCACTAATTGCGCCAACTAGAAATAACAAGGGAATTCAATGGAAAGTATGCGAGAAGCACCACTGCATTCAAAATAAAAGTTGGATAACGTCTCTGAGAAGTTTCAGATGATTCCTATATAAGGTAAGCATGTGAGTATCAGAAGGGTTAATGTGAAATTAAGAAAAGCACAGAGCGATAGATTATATGGATAAGAGAGCGAGTTTGTAGAAGTTACAAAGCCAACTAAGATTGGTGGAGAATACCTTTACCAACATGGCACCACCCAAGCTAGGAGGATCGATCCAAGCCTGTAGATGACCTCAAATCCATCTCAGAGCACCTCATCAGCCACAGGAAAGTGAAAAACAACCACCTAAGACTCCAAAATTCATCAACTTGGATGAAATCACATTGCTTGATATGGCACCAGGAAGCCCCACATCAGTGGTAGAGGAAACCCAATAGACAACACTAGTTGGCATGTATATAAATATGTCGAAAGTAGGACAAAGCCAACAGACCCAGGATGCATTAAATCCTTCATGATTTGAAAAATCGAAAGAATCCCTGAGAGTTGATGGGATAGTCCCCAACTAGGTAGAAATGACCACACCAGAAAATTCATACACAACCACCCTAAAACAACCACAAGAGAGCACAATGGAAGATGTCATCGGCCGAATAGAGGAGTATGCAAAAGAGATAACAATGGAGGTTGGAACCTCGATTCAACCACCATAGTGAAACAAAAGAATCCAGTAGCAATATCACCACGTAGGCAAGATGCCACAACCATAATCTTACCATGCATTACAGAAGGGGCGTGTATCGTAGGTAACCTACTAGGCCACGTGAAAAAATTAAGATACTTAGACCACGATGTGACTCACACGAACAAGTTTTTGGAGTTTTCCAAGAAATTTTACCTAGATATTGTTGGTATAGGACACTTTGACAAACTAATTAACCAACCAAAACAGTGGGCAGCCAGAATGGCCAAAATAGAGATTCTAGGCCTATTGGAGATCTCGCAGTTTGGAAGGGCCCGGGACATAAAAAGCTACATCAAGAAGTTGATGGAACTTACCCACGGAGGATACATATGGATGGAAAATCCCATTTCGATAGACGTGGATCTCATTACAAATATTACATGGATGCCACCTTGGGGGAGACATCTGCACAATTCCTCGACAAAAAATTGAAGGAGAAGGAATTAGCTGAGGAAATGAAGAATACCTTTGGTACAGAAAGAAGGTTGCGCAGAATCATAATTAAGCGCATTAGTGACGCAAAAACAAGGATGGCCACAAAAATCATGGCGTGAAAGTTACTTAGGAAATTTCTTAATGAGGAAGTCCCTGCTGGGGTCATCACAGTTGTAGCACAATATGTTGAGGGAACTATACTCAACTAGGCCTAGTACTTGTTGAATCTGTTCCTGGAAAACCACAAGGATGAGCAGGACCTAGGGATAAAATTTCACTATTCATGGTTAGTCATCCTAATGGCCTTGGTCATATGGATGGAGCCTAAGCATACATACTTTTCCATGAAAGCCAATCCTTGTTCCATAGTGTGATACCTATTGCTGCGGAGCACGTCAGACCCCAAGAAAAAAAGTGTGAATGCAGGCATGTTCGTAGGGTATTACAACGACCTGTAGGAAAGCATCGCCAACAATTGGTGGATTACACCAGAAGGGGTCACACAGTGTCAGGGTATAGCCAAATTTAAAGCGACTAGGCATAGAGTATGGATCCAAGAATGAAAGGATTTTGAGAACAAATGGCTACAACTGCAGTATTGCGTCAAGGAAGAGGATGTAGAAATGGTCATCAAGGATTGGTACGATCACTAGAAGATTCCAAACTTGAATCAAGGGATGCCCGTTGATAAGGAGGAGAATGCAGGGAAAGAGCAAACACATGGAAGAGACAAAATGACACCCAAGAATACAAAGACAGTCTAGAACCCAACACAATACAAAAAAGGGGGTGTGTCCAAGAAAGGTACCAAGGCGGGGAAGAAGAACAACACCTAGGCACCGCATGAATAGGAAAAAGAGACTGAGAGATCACAGGGGACCACATCAAGTGATACCCAGTAGGAGAAAGGCTAGAAAAAGTGGCAAATTATACAAATGGGGGGTGCACGCAAGAAAAATAAGGCTCACAAAATGCCAAAAGAATACAAGATCAAGGAGGATGACGCAAACCTCATGGTCCAGGATAAAAAAACAAAGGATTTGATGAAGGTCGGAACCAAAGGGACAAGATATAGGATGATATGGCAGACATGAGGCAACTCCTCAGTAAGGTGAGAAAAACACAGAGTGTCGGCAAAGGAATAGAATCATTCCTCCCAACATCACATATAGGAGCCAAGGATGGGTCGAGTGAGCATGATAGGATCCAGACGACAAAACAGCTGAGCTCAAAATTTCTCATTACACCCAACATGTTAAGCATGGATGATATTGTGGTCCAGACACCACTAAAAGACCTGGGACAATTATAGTTGGTAATGACGTGGATACAAACTAAGGCATTGTACAAACTGCAAGTCAACTTCGCACATGAGGTACAATCACACACACACATAGATGCAAAAGAATTGCAGAAGATGAAGAATAACATAGAAGAGTTGGAATTGGTGCTTGAGTAGATCAATATCAAGACCAAAGATGAGAAATATCATGCTAATAGGATCGAGTAGGGATTGACTGAAGGCTATGACAAAATTCCAAAGAGCGCGTAGACAATAAAGCTCACGATGATGCATAATATTGATTAGATTATGTAGACAATCAATCAATACAAGAAGGAGATTGAGAACCTCTGGTAAAAAATAACCCCTACCACTCCCCCGAAGGTAAAGGAGCAAAGGAAGCAACGTCATAGATGGATGATATGGAGTGACAAGTCCATGCAGTTTCTGACTTGTTCGATAAAGAAACACAACTATAGACAAAGCTAGAGGAGGATAAACATGTCCAACAGTGGGACCAAGAAGAGGAGAAGATAAGCATATCTATTGAGGACCTCAAGTAGAGGCAAAAGACGATGTTGATCACTAAGCACATCAAAGGAGCACAAGATATGAAGACGTTGCAAGAAAAACTCATAGTCACGTAAACCTAAAATAAGAATCGACAAGCTGAAATGGAACCTCTCCAAGAGAGGGCAATGAAGGTCATTGCGTAGGCAGAAGATGCAAAGAATAACATGGCATGGACTCAAGAAGAGTGTGCAAAGATGATAAGCGATGTGATCCCATCACAAGTATTGGGCACAGTTAGATAAAATATTGCGCAGGATCAAACATAAGCAAAGGAGCTCACAAATAAGTTTCAGGGTCTCACAGAAGATATTGAAGAATCACACAAAATTCAGGTGGCTCGGGACGAGACACATGTTAGTGTTGGGGGTCTATTGGATGCAGGCCTAGTCAAGAAGAAAGGTTATTTTTGGAGGAGAAACATGTAAGGAGGAAAAGATAGCTGGAAAGAAAAGAAGCACATTTAAGGGAATTAGGCGAGGTGTGCATGCAATGAATACTTAACGATGCTAGGGTTGCAAAGGAAAACTCAAATACCCGATGACCTGTGGCAATTTCCCTTCTAACATGTAGATCTGGCCGGGATGACAAACGGTTGTGCACACATTATACATTTCCACTTTGGTGGATCATTGGAGTATGTGTCAAGGAGTAGGTCCAAGTACTATCCCATGAGGAGGGCTCTGTGCTCCTGGTCTTCCATGTGGCCTCGGAGTTCAAAAACGAGAGCTAGATGCTTTGCATGGAGGAGTGGACTATGAAAATCATCGGTCACTGCCTCACCAAATATTTCATTCCCCACTTCCACGTTCATCCATGTGCAGACACTATTCAAAGCCTCATCATCGTTCATTACCTTCTCAGCATGGCGGGTGGGGATGTAATCATCCGACCACAGTATTTCTTCTACATAACATATTGGGAACTCTTCTGTAGACTCTCCCTTCAGAGTGCTTTCAGGTTGTGTTTCAGTCTCAGTAGCTTGAGGTTCTAGGGTGGTTGCAAAATCCTCCGGGCACAGTGTTTCTTTGACATAGAAAATTGGGAACTCTTCCTCAGACCCTCCCTTCAGACAGCTTCCAGCTTGTGCAATAGGCTCAATTGCAAGGGTGTGTGTGCTCCTCTCTGTCACAAGCTCAACTATAGTGACATGGAGTGCCAAGTGGTCATCTCTTTCTCTCTGTTGGAGGATAGAAGTATCATCAATAGAGAGCACTCAAGGTTTTGTCTTCTCTGTCACTGGGCTTTGTGGGTGTACCAAGACGAGCCTCGACGAGGCTTACCTCACTTCCTTGTCACTATGGAGGAGGGGTGAATGGAGATACAGAGGAAACTGCACCAGAGATCCCAATCGGCGGGGAGGTCCAAAACGAAGAATGACCTAGCTCTTTCCAGGCATCCTAACTTTCAAGTTTTCATGTGATGGCATCGAATGGCTCCTTCTTATCTCTGTCATATTGAATTCTAGCTATGCTAGTGCGTTTGCATGAGGGAGAAGTACCACCTCCGTAGAGCTATTGTAATGGCCTGCTACCATCTTAATTGTTGAAGGGATGGGGAGCGGCCTACAACATTTAAGTTGTGGCTTGATGTTGAGCCATGTGGCAAGGCATCGCTGCGTGTCACCCCATCCAGGGCGAATGAGATATAATATTGTAAACATGCATGGCATGATATAATTATGAACCATAATAAAATATTGAGAGAGAGATATTTGTGGACATAGCCCAGGGGGGTGAATCACAGTAACACCTGTGTTATGTGAATGAATGTATACATCTTTATGCGAATGAATTTTTGAATGTTAGATGAATGAATTAACTAGTTAGATATGGTATTCCACATGCATGGATAGAATGAGTTCTATAATTATATGTTAGACTAAATGAATTAATATTATAGATCATAATCATAGATCTCTGATCATTCTCAGGTTGCAAACACCTGAGTATTGCAACCACCCATAGAGCTATCTTGGGTGAGACTGCGTAGTACACTCTGTGTGTTGTGTTTCCTTCTGGTCTACCAGAGGGGCTAATAGTTTTAAATCGATTTTGTTTGGATATTATCAAATCTGAACTAGCATCAATCTATGATGGTAGAATTAGAATAAGCCCTTCAAGACCAATAGAAGAGTATAAATCCAATAGATATATCACTTTGTCTCAGAGAGGGACCCCATGGAATCGAACCAGTGAAACTGATTCCCCAAATGTCCACAACCATGAACTTTTAATTCCTACCAAGATTTCATAGGAGGGTGCCGACGAAGAGTTATTCCAAAGCCTGAAGGTTTCTAGCTTCAACAAGGCTATAAATTCAGCAAATAACCCTTCCACTCATGCGGTTGTTCACCAAATCCTGCTGCTGTAGGATTTTGAGCTGCATGAAGATCTTCAAAATAGGTGTTATGAGCTTATTTTATAATTGAACAAGGAATGTGAGTCTCAAAACATACACATACACAAAATATATGCTCAACAACACAAGCAAAAAAAGAAAAGAGGGATTCACAACCCTCCCTGAGAGTGAACAAAGATATAAAATAAAAGGCCACATTCATAATGGAAAAAAAGAAAAACACAAAGAAACAAAGCGAATAAAAATATAAATCAAATGCGAAAAAAATATAAAGAAAAAAGCCAAGAAAGAAATCAAATACAAGTATAAAGAAAAAATCCAATAAAGAAAGCGAATAAGGTATCCTTGATTTGAATAATGGATAACATGGTTGATACCGTTCAATTTTAATAGCCGGTAAAGAGTCAAATGAATGCAAACTCAACCACTAATTCTTTTTCAACCTAGATAAATACAATAATTCAATAATGTAATTGAAGAAAATATTAAAATAGAATGAAAAAAAAAAAGACAATAACAATTCATTTGTACAATGGTTTATAGAGTGTTTAATATTTAAATTTAATTATAATAAATTATTTTTTTAAATATCTTTATAAAATGTTCTAATCATAAATTTTTTAGATTAATAACATTTTATAAACTTTCTTAGGATATGAAATTTTAATGAACATGTTTATTTCTATTATATATATATTATATATATATTAAATATATGATTATTTAAAAATAATATTTCAAAATAAATAAAATATTTTGATATAATTTTACCATATATGATATTGAATTGGTTTTCTCTCATTCTTATTCGACATATAGGTTTTTTCATTGTACTAAAAATAAAAAAATAATATTTAGATATTTTAGAAAATGAAAAACAATTCTATATTTATTTCAAAATAAAAATTAATAAAAATTAAATGAAAATTGATGTTTATTATATCTTTCTATTAAAAAAAATGATAGAATAATCAATATTTTAATGATGTTAACATATTCTTATGATCTTATATAAATCAAAAATGATATTTTAAACATTAAATTCTTTGCATTTATGAATATATCATTACTAAACTTGTTTATTATTTTACATTACTTAAGCATTTCAATGTGGATATTTTTACATATCTTAGATATATATTACCACTGTATTGAAAATAGTAAACTTTTTTTAAATATTATTTAATAAATAAATTTTTGGCAACATTTTTTTAAACTTTTAATATTAAAAATATTTAATGGTTCATGACTCTCTTAATGGATTATTACAACCCTATTTTAAATGAATATATTTTTTTATGAGGATAGTGTGAATATTTAAAAAAAAATGTAAATGCACCAGAAGCTTAAATAAATCCCTAATTAATGGGCTGGTCAACCACCACCTTTGCACAATACATCTCAATCTATTTGGAACTCCATGGACTTTGGAACTACATAGACTTTAATTATTGAATGTTTGTATAAATAGTTTAGGCAAGAAATTTAAATTGTATGGATTTTGTGTATCTTAAATCTTGTGAGGTATAGCTATATTGATTTTTGTTAGGGGTGCATAGTAATTTTTATTCACTTTTAGTTTGAGATATGGAATTTATGTTTTTTCTTATGCAAATGTTTTTATGTTTACATTTTATTTGAATTTTAAATTAAAAGAAATAAAATTAATATTATTTATCTGTATTTTAAATTGTATATTCATTTTTTTGCATGTAATTGTTTTAAATTCTATATTTTAGATATGGGATTTTTATTCACTATTTAATTAAAAAATTCTCATCTCCATGCATTTATTTCAAATTTTACTTTTAAACATGAGTTATGTATACAACTTTTAATTAACAAAACTCTCATTTAATTATGATTATTATTTGCATACATAATTTTGTGTCACTCTTTATAAATATAAAGTTTTGGTTTAGAATTGTTGAGTTTCCATTAATGATAATGTACAAATAAAAAGAGTTTATCCATTTACAAAATAAAAATTAAAAATTTGTGTGTTGTATCAATTATATATATATTAATAAAAAAACACTATTTAAAAATTATTTTAATTTTAGGATTTATCACTTCTAAGTATCAACATATTTGGATAGATAATTTAACATATCATATATTCTATATATGAAAGATGATTCAAATAATAAAATGAACCTTTCAAAAAGTATTTGCTATCAATAGAATTTTTACTTTGAAAATAGATAATATTAAATTTAGTTATGTTTGTATTTCATTATATAAATATATGATTATTATAATTATTATTTCAACAATTTTTGAAGGTGAAAAGTGATGTTGATCAATGTATAACCTCTTTTACTTTTATGTGGTTGTGTCACTTATATATATTTTTGGAAAATATATAATGATGGAACACCATCTAAAATTTGTATATAAAAGAGTTCACTAAAGCTTCGTTTGCAAACAAGGAAGAGATGCATAGAACAAAGTTCATTAAGGATTTGTTTGCAAACAAGGTGGAAACGCCTTATTGGAATCATTTGGAATCTTTTAAGTTTTTCAATGTGGACGATGTCGACCGTAGGCATACAAGATTTGCATTATCATAACCATTTGGAAATGTTTAAGTTTTCAATGTGGACATTGTCAACCATTGACATGAGAGAGATGAGTTGAGGCTGATGAATACAATTTACTTATTAATTAAATATCTCAAAATTTTTAGAATATGGTAAACAAACAAATTGTAAATTGAGTAAAACATCTTTAGAACATATCTAAATAAATGAGACCAATTTTAGGGTTTGAATTCTTAGCATTGAACTACATCTCACAATGAAAATTGTTCTATTTCCCATAACATCCTTAGCCATTGGAGTTCCTCGAGTAGGGATAGGAAGTAGATAATGTGAAAACACATTGTTTTCTTGATTTCAATTTCATTTTTTTCATAACAAGATGGTGGATTGCATGCTCTAGTGTTAATATTCAAATGGGTTATTTAAATTAATCATGGGTAGTCATCATAATTAAGGAGTCTATGTATGAAGGTGAGAAGAGGGGGGAAATTAAAACATAGAGAACAGTCTGTCCATTTTATTTACAACACAACTCAAATCCACTACCATATGCTTGGCCATTTATGTAGGAAATTTATGAATTTTTATTCTTTTAATAAAATTTATTGTCCACAACGTTTACAACCTACTAGTATTGTTGATCCTCAAATGATACAATAAACAAATTCAACGACACGATATATCTAGTACCTAAAATCTAATCAATCAATATGATATTATATTTTTAACTATTTATGTAGGATTAATATCATAGACAAGGGAGAGTAGAAGAAAAATGTAGGTAGAGACTGGAAAGTTGAGTTGGATTGTTATCGATGTATTCTTCTGAATATGTATTTGCATTATCCATTTGATCATTTCTCATTCAATTGAGAAGAACTAATTAGGGGTTGGATTACATGGAGTCTTAGGGCACCACCAAAGAACCAATATTTATGTTCTTGAAAATCCTTTGGAAGGAACATATTATTGTATGACTAGTTGAATAACTAAAGGAAGGTGCAATTCTCTAAATACTTAGTATCCATACCTGAAATAAATCTCTAACTGAATGAAAATATTATGTAAGTTATTTTTTTAAATTGCTTATAATTTGTTGTAATTTTTGTGGAGACCTCTTGCCCTCAAGCCGAGATCTACACAGGATCTTCTCTAGACCACGGCAAGGGTTAACAAAACCCCTTGTTTAATCCCACATAGAATATTAGTTTTCGTAAGTTGGGGTGCTTCAAACACTATGCTATGACTCTTGGAAATAGATGAAACACAAATTTTTGAATGGGCTTATGGTGTAAGCCCCCTCTCCAACATGACTACAACCAAGCCTAGGTGCAAGAGACTTTCGCGACTCGTGAATTTGCGAGTTGGAGAACCACCCTTTTCTCACTCTCCTTGCGAATACCCAACTTCGAAATATAGCATTCAATGAGATCAAATAGCTATATGCCTCCCTTGATCTAATGTCCCATGTCATATCGAGATTTCGAAAATCAGCGATCCAATACGCTTGACCCCAAACCTCTTGTCACTCCATTCCCCATACACGAGTTTGCATGCGATATCAACGGCCCACATTGATTTGGATTTGATGGTCACTATTCCTTTAGAGATTAAGGGTGTTGAAAAGAAACTTAGTCTTAATCTCTTTGATGTTCTAAGAGATCCAATGGTTCACAGGATTTCGACACTTCCTCTTAAATTGATTCAACTATCTAATTCAACTTCTCAAGGAATTATGTCCAGACCACTTGGCATCCTTCCCTCCTAAACTTGATTCCTGCAAAAAAATTCAACCTCCATATCCCTTTGGAACAGTTCACAGGTTCTAACCTTCCTGATCTTTCACTTCCAAACTCAAGGCCTCCAAAAAGAGTCCCTTCACACACTCCTTGTGATAGTTTTCAAATAACCTCTAGTTATTTTAGATCTTCAGCTCTCTGCACTCCTTGCAAAAGAAGTCCTTTAGTTTCTCTCTTGGATTTGGTAAAATACAAGACTTCACCCAGCCTACGCACACCTTGCATGACTCTATGCTCTGCTAACACTCTTGCCTATAGAGACAAAGTTTGAATCTATTTTGAGAGTTCTTAGGTAAAACTTAGAGTCTGATCGACGCACTCCTTGCAGACCCTCCACTGCACTCTTGTAGGAATTCTCAGAAAGAGAAACAACTGAAACTCATTCTCCCCTTATCCAAAATTCAAATATTCGACATAGAATCCTAGGACATACACACACAGATTTGCATTGAAATAAAATGCAAACAAAGAATGAAAACAAACCGTAACATATCATTCAATAGGCGATTCCAATAGCCATAAAAAACACAAAGATTGGAATCAAATATTTTCTTTCATTTATTTCAGTGCTCTCATACATGGTAAAAAACTACAGCTAGAATGCATGAAAAAGAAAATTGTCTAATCTCCTCTACAACTCTACAACTTATGAAATCTTAATCATAATGTTACAAATGATCAAAGGGTCGAGGGTGTCTATCATTTGTTTTCCCTCCTACCCTAAAACTATCCAATCTATTATTTAAATCTACCTACTTTACATTCATTATGCATAAATGCCTCTACATTCGACAGATGAGAGCAACGGTCCAGATCTGTTTGCAATATCTAGAACACAAAGGTAAGTGTGCTTCCCTAACTATTACATTAATTTCCATTCATTAATATTCAAAACACTTCAAAATGTTCACTGGTGATTTTCCAACTATCTCCTTTGGTTAGGCGTATGCCTTTGGCTTTAAACGATGCTCCTGCATGATACTCCCTCGCTTGAAAATTTTCATGAACTCATTTTCATGAGTTCCTTCACTGTTTGTCCATGCTTTTGAATTGTTGTTTCATCCTGCCAACTGACATATTCAACTATATTTCCTTTCCATTTGACTAAGTATTCAAAATACTCTTTTATCCTGGTCTTTCTGCTAATCCTCTTGTCAATTATGATTTCCATCTGTGGATTTTCAACTACAGGAATTTTTGTTTTTCCATTGAATATTTTCTTGTTTATCTTCTACTCCTTCTTATTTAGCTCTAGAAGGGTACAAATACACAAAACTAAATATTGGTGACATCCTGATCCCATCGGGTAATTCAATCTCATATGCGTTTGTCCCAAATTTCCTTATGACCTTGCACAATCCAATCTTTTTCATCTTCAACTTGTTGTATGTTCCCCTTGTGAACCTCTCCTTCCTCAAATGTGAAAGAATCAAATCACCAACTTTGAATTGAATTTCTCGCCTATGTTGATCTTCTCTATGCTTGTACTCTTGACTTGAACTTTGCAATCACTCCTTAATTTTGCTATGAAGCTGCTTTATTCCTTCTGCAAAGTCCTCTGCCCTAGCACTCCTAAATTTAGTTTGTTCTGAATATTTCAATTTAGAAACTCCCCTTGGTTGTATTCCATATACAATCTGCAATGGACTCTTCCCTATTATTATATTGAGTGAATCATTGTAAGTGAATAAAACCTATGGTAGAATGTTATCCCATTGACTGTGGTGTTTAGTCACTAAGATCCTTAGCAAATCTCCCAAGTTGTTGTTCATGACCTCTGTCTATCCATCCATCTGAGGATGATATGTTGAGCTAAAAGACAAATTTGTCCTCAACTTCTTCCATAAGTTCCTCCAGAAATGTCCTACGAACTTGGTATCTTGATCAGAAACGATACTCCTTGGCAAGCCATGAAGTCTGACGACTTCCTTGAAAAATAGGTTTGCAATATGAGTTGTGTGACTGGTTTTCTAGCATGGTATGAAATGTCCCATCTTGGAAAAATTTTCTACCACTACAAATATTTAATCATATCCCTTTTGTGTTGTTGGCATTCCCAATATGAAATCCATTCTCACGGCATCCGATGGAGTTTCCGATATGGGTAATGGTTGGTATAACCCTATGTTCTACCTTTTTCCTTTCATGTGCTGACAAATTATGCACCTGTCCACAAATTTATTCACATCTATCGTCATCCCTGGCCAGAAATATGAGACATTCAACTTTGAGAACATTTTTTCATGACCGAAGTGTCCGACCAATCCTCCACTATGCTTTTTCTTAAGCAAATTCTCCCTCATGGAGCATTTCAGAACACATAGCTGATTTCCCCTGAACAATAATCGATCCTAGATCATGTATTCAATCCATTGGATTTTGTCCATGAGAATTGGATTCTCAGATTCCTCATATGCCTCTTTGAATTCTAGATCATCCCTGTACATTTCTTTAAGGTTATCAAAACCCAAAGTCTTGACTCTGAATTCCTGCATAAGAAAAGATTTCCTAATCAAAGCGTCAACAACTTTGTTAGCAGTTCCAGAAATATGTTTGATCACAAAAGTAAAATTTTGCATGTATTCAACCCATTTAGCATGTTTTTGGTTCAACTTCCCCTGTCAAGTCATGAATTGAAAGGAGTGGTTATTGTTGTACAAAATGAACTCTTTGGGAACCAAATAGTCCCTCCATTTATTCAACACTTGTATGACTGCATATAATTCTTTTTCATATGTGGAGTAATTTATCTTTGCGTCATTCAGTTTTTCAATGAAATACGCGATCAACCTGTTGTCTTGGCTCAAGGCCTCTCTAATGGAAAATCCACTCGTGTCACACTTGACCTGAAATGTCTGGCTGAAATCTGGCAAAACCAGAATTGGTTGCTCAATGATCTTCTTCTTCAGCAGTTTGAAGCTCTTCTCCACTTCCTTTGTCAAGTGAAAAGATTTATGTCTATTCTTCAATGTATCCATTGTCGGTGTGCTAATTCCACTGAATTTTTGGATGAATTTCCTATAGAATCTAGCCAAACCATGGAAGCTTTGAACTTCAAGCATGCTCTTCAGTGATGGCCAATCCTTAATCACATTTATCTTTTCTGGATCCATTTTCAATTCATTTGCAGAGATAACAAAACCTAAATAAATGAGTTCTATCCTCATAAATGATGATTTCTTCATATTGATCAGCAATTTATCTTGTTGTAACCTCCTCATCACTGTAGTTGAATTCTTTAAATGTCCTGCTTCAGTTTTGCTAAAAATTAATATATCATCAAGATATATAATGACGAATTTCCCAATGAAATCCTTCAATACTTTGTTCATCAACCTCGTGAAAGTAATGGGCACATCTATCAAGACAAATGGCATGACAAGACATTCATACAACCCTTCATTTTTCTTGAATGTTGTCTTCCATTCATCACCTTCTCTCATTCTAATCTAATGATATCCGCTTTTCAAATGAATCTTTGAAAAAAACTTTTCTCCACTCAGGAAATCCATCAAGTTGTCCATCCTTGGCAATAGGAACCTCTATTTGATGGTAATTTTGTTAATTTCCCTCAATTTTGTACACATTCTCTAGCCACCATCCTTTGTTGGGTTGAGCACTATCGGAACAACGCATGGACTCAAGCTCTCCTGAATCAATCCTTTGTCCATTAAGTCCTGGACCTGTCTCTTAACTTCATCATTCTCCTGTGGTGTCAACCTGTATGCTGCTTTGTTCAGAAAATTGGCTCGAGGTATAATATCTATATGATGGCTTATACTCCTAATAGGTGGCAATGAACATGGTATTTAGTCCACTACTATATCAACAAATTATTCCAACAACTTCTGGATTTCTTCTGGTAAATCATCTATCCTAGTGTCATTTAAAACAATTTAAGGCTTCCTAAGCACAATGAATTATGTGTCTTCCTTCTTCTTGACTTCCTTAATAAGTTCCTTCCCACTCATGAGAAGTATAATGTTGTTCATCTCTATTTTCACCTCTTTATTCTTAATCAGTAGCAACATGTGCATCCTACCACTTTTCTCCAGAGTGTATGTGTTCTTTCTCCCATCATGCACTAGATTTCTGTCATATTACCATGGTATACCCAACAACATATCAAAAACACCCATGGTAATGACATCACATAATATCTCATCTTTATATCCTCCTATTTTATATTCAACTAAACATTTCTTAGTGACATTTACTTGATGTCCTTTTTGTAGCCACGAAACTTTGTATGGGCTTGGATGCGCAATAGTCTCCAGCTCTAGCTTTTCTACCATATTTATAGATACAAGATTATATCTACTATCGTTGTCTACTATGACCTTGCATACCTTATCTTTGGTTTTGCAAGTTGTGTGAAACACACTGTTTCTTTAGGTTGGGTTCTCTCGCTCCTTCTTTGGTTTCAAAAGAAATTTCCTCATCATCAAAGATATTCCTCGCTCAACGTCCTCTACCTCAACATTCCATCCTTGAGCTCTGACAGTGTGAGTTTCACCACCATCTTCCTTCCTATCTGGACACTCAAAGGATTTATGTCTGATTTTCCCATAGACAAATCATTTCACTTCACCTCATCTGTCTCTTCCTCTTCCTCTAGTTCAAGGAAAATTATTTCTATCTACATATTGCATTCTCTGTGAGCTTCCTCCTCTCTCAGATTGATTTTGAGGTTTCTTCCCCTCTCCTTTAGGTTTCTAAGTTCTATCATGGGCAATCATATTGCCTCTTCTTTGACTTCTGCCTCGTCCTCTTTGACCTTTCTTTTGGCTCTGCTTCTCCTAAGATTTTAGAGCCATCCAATAAGCATCTTCTATGGTTCGGATGGTCATCATGCTCAACTCATCCTGAATGTCATATTGTATAACATTCATATACCTGACAACTTTCTCATCATCACTTTCCTGATGACCTGCTCTGATGTTTATCTTGTAGAACTCTTCAGTGTATTCTTTCACTGGCATCAACGTCTGTCTCAAATTATGCATCTTCCGAAACATATTTATTTGATAATCCCTAGGTATAAACTCAACTTTCATTTTTGCAGCCTTTCTATCCCAGTATTTGATTTTCTGCTTGCCCTTGCAATGCCTATTAGCCTGTAGTTCATCCCACCAGAGTGTTGCATGCCCTTTAAGTCTAGTAACGACATGTTTGACTTTCTTGTCTTCCTCAACATCCTCATAGTTGAAGTATTTTTCTAGAGCTCTAATCCAGTCTATAAACTCTTCAACATCCAAGTTTCCTTCATACATTGGAATGTCCATTTTTTCCCTAACACCTATCCTAGCAACAACCTTGAATAAGTGTTCTTCTGCAGCATCTTTAACTGCAACTTCTGCTCCTTCAATTTCAGCTTTATTTTCACTTTCAACTTCGCTGATATCTCGAGCATCAACTGTGCGCCTCTATGTTGTCTCAATAGCATCAATCCTGGCACGTAATTCACACATTTCTCTTTCCACTACTAGATCAGGCATTCCCTTTCTCTCCTTCTTGGCAGCATGGCTATAAAATTCCTCTTTTCTCTATGCTATAGAAAGAAAATAACTTGTTATAGGCTCTGATACCACATCTGGTGTAGACCTCTTACCCCTAGGCTGAGATCCACGCATGATCTTCTCTAGACCATGACAAGGGTTAATAAAATCTCTTGTTTAATCCCACACAGGATTTCAGTTTTTGCAAATTGGGGTGCTTCGAACACTATGAAATGGCTCTTGACAATAGCTGAAACATGAAATTTTGAATGGGCTTATGGTGTAAGCCCCCTCTCCAATGTGACCACAACCAAGCCTAGATTTAAGAACCTTTCACGACTCATGAATTCATGAGTTGGAGCACCACCCATTTTTCACTCCCCTTGCAAATCCCTAACTCTAAAATCTAGCCTTCGATGCAATCCAATAGTTGTATTCCTCCCTTGATCTGATGGCCCACATCGTATCAGGATTTCACAAATCGATGATCTAAGATGCTTGACCCCAAACCTCTTGTCACTCCATTCCCTAAACTCTGATATGTGATTTCACATGCGAGATCAACAACCCACGTTGATCTGGATCTGAAAATCACTATCCCTCTAGAGATTAAGGGTGTTGAAAAGACACTCATTCTTAATTTCTTCATTGTTCTAAGAGATCCAACGGTTCACGGGATTTTGGCACTTCCTCTTGAAGCGATTCAACCATCCGATTCAAATTCTCAAGGACTTATGGCTAGATGAATTGGCATCCTTCCCTATTGAACTTGATTCCTGCGAAACAATTCAACCTCCATCTCCCTTTGGAACAATTCACAGGTTCTAACCCTCCTGAGCTTTGACTTGCAAACTCAAGGCCTCCAAAAAAAGTCCCTACACACACTCCTTGTAGAATTTTTCAAATAACCTCTGGTTATTTTAGATCTTTGACTCTATGCACTCCTTGCGACAATAATCATTTAATTTCTCTCTTGGATTTTGTAAAATCCAAGACATCACCCAACTTGCACACACCTTGCATGGTTCTATGCTCTTGTAACACTCTTTCCTGTAAAGACAAAGTTTGAATCTCTTTTGAGATTTATGAGGTAAAAATCAGAGTCTGATGTACACACTCATTGTTGGCCCTCCACTGCACTCTTGTAGGCATTCTCAGAAAGAGAAACAACTAAAACTCATTCTCCCCTTATCTAGAATTCAAATATTCAACATAAAATCCTAGGACATACACACACAGATTTGCATTGAAATAAAATGCACACAAAGAATGCAAACAAGCCATAACATATCATTCAACAGGTGATTCCAACAACCATAAAATACACAAACGTTGGAATCAAAGATTTTCTTTCATTAATTCCAGTGCTCTCATACATGGTAAACAACTACAGTTAGAATTCATGAAAAAGAAATTTCTATGTTCTCCTCTATAGCTCTACAACTTATGAAATCTGAATCATAATGTCACCAATGATTAAAGGATCGAGGGTGTCTATCATCCATTTTCCCTCCTACCTCCTACACTCCTAAAAATGTCTAATCTATTATTTAAATCTACCTACTTTACATTCATTACACATAAATGCCTCTACATTTGACATATGAGAGAAATGCTCCAAATCTATTTACAATATCCAAAACACAAAGGTAAGTGTGCTTCCCTAGCTATTACATTAATTTCCATTCATTAATCTTCAAAACACTTCAAAATGTGTGCTAGTGCTTTTCCAGTTGTCTCCTTTGGTTAGGCGCATGCCTTTGGCTTTATATGATGCTCCTGCATCAAATTTTCTTCTATATTCCATAGTTAGAACAAAAACATATTCTACTATATCATAACTATGGTTGACATTTGGTTGACCACATTTAACTATAGTTGATTATGATAGACCGTTCTTGACCATGGTTGACTATGTTTAGTTATAAGTGACTATGGTTGATCGCGATTAATTATGATATATTTCTTATGTCAAATTTCTATGACCATGTTTGACTATGGTATGCTCCTTATGTTTGGCCATGTTTAACAATGGTATGTTCTTTATGTTTTATTATGGCTAACCATGTCATGTCATGGTTGAATTATGTTGAATTTCTACATTCCTCAATGTCTATGTCAAAATGTGATTTCCATCAAGGGTTATGTCACATTGTGACATTCCTCTAGGGTTGTGTTTGATTGTGATGTTCTACAATGATTATATCCCATTTTTTTTCAATGTGTTATGTTAAATTGATTTGTTCCTCTATGGTTACATAACATGAAACGTTCATTAAGGGTTATGTCATCTTGTGGCATTCCTTAAGGGTTGTGTTTAAATGTGATGTTCCTAAATTGTCATGATGCATCGCGATATTCATCTTGGTCATATTATATGAAATTTCTATGTTCCTTAATGGTTATGTCTGATTACAACATTAATTAATGTTTTTGTCACATTTAATGGTTTGTGATGCTACTGAATGGTTATGTATCATTGTAAAAGTTATCTTGGTTGACTAATGTTGAATTGTTCTGTTCCTCGATGATTGTGTTGTAATGTGGTGTTCCTCAAGAGTTTGGTAAATTTGTGATGTTCCTCAATTGATATTTCATATAGTGATGTTTATCATGGTTGAATCATGTCAACCATGGTTTTCTTTATTTTTTCATGGTACACTATGGACATGGTTGACTATAGTTGATTTATGGTTGAATTTCATCCAACTGCAATGCTCGATAAGGGTTTTGTCAGATTATATGTTCATCACATTGTGACATCAAGTTATGTTAGACACATTGAGATGTAGGTTTATGTTCATCACATTGTGATATTCATCAAATATTAGGTTGGATTGCATCATATTGTGATGCTCATCAAGGGTTATGTTGAATTACAATGTCAAGGATTATGTTGTATTGCAACATTCATCAAGGGTTGCACTAGATTGCGACATCTGTCAATGGATTATATGGTTGAATTTCATCACATTGTGGAATTAGTCAAGGTATTGTTGTTGAATTTTATCACATTTTGACATTATTCAAGGCTAATGTCAAACTATGAAATATGCCAAGGGTTATATTGGATTATGATGTTCCCCAATTTTTGTTTCACTTTACAAAATTTGTATTCATTGTGTTATGTCAAATTTCTATGATTGCCTATGGGTATGTCACTTTGCGACGTTCATTAAGGGGTATGCCACCTTGTGACATTCCTTAAGGGTTATGTTTTAATGATATGTTCATGAATGGTCATGATGTATTGTGATATTCATATTGGTTGAATTATAACAAAATTTTATGTTTCTCATTGGTTATGTTGTATTGTGACATTAAAAATTGGTTGTGTATATAAACATAACCACGGGTAACTTGGGATGACCATGGTTGGCCCTAATTGACTATGGTTGACAATTGGTTCCCATGTGAAAATGTATAACAAAGGTTTTCTATGGTTATGCTACATTGTGACATTCATGTTGGTTGAATTTTGGTTAAATGGTTATGTTCATCAATGATTGTGACACATTGATGCAATGTCCATCAAGGGTTTTTTCACATTGAGACATTCCCGAAGGGTTTCCTTCGATTATTATGTTCCCAATGGTTATTTTTTATTGTGATGTTCATATTTTTTTGGCAAATGTTGAATTGCACATTCCTCAATGGTTATGTTGCATTGACACATTCATCGAAGGTTATATCGCTTTCCGATGTTCCTCAAGGATTATGTTTCACTGTGATGTTACTAAAAAGTAAGTTGCATTGTGATATTCATCTTAGTTGAGTTATATGGAATTGATATGCTCCTTAATGGTTAACTCACATTGTGACATTTATCATGTGGGTTATGTGAAATTTATGATGTTGGTTAATTATTATAAAATATTATATTTGAAAAACTAAAGATAATATGTTTACATGGGTTTGAAAAAATATATGTGTAAGTTTCATTTGTAATTTAGAAGTAACATTGTAAAAGTTATAGAATAAAGTGACAAGAAACATGTATTCATTAACTAATTTGTTTTTTTTCATTAATTCAAAAAAGAAAATGCTTTGACAAAATAAACATTTAATCTTAATATCAAATTAAAGTTCAGAGTATAATACCTTAACATGGTTTCTAAAAAAATGAGATTGATATTAAAAAACAAACAAATTATTATTATTGATTAATTGTATGTACTAACTAACAATTGTCACTCTTCCTAGTTCACATTTCGGTATGGCACTTGCATTTATAATAATTGAAAATGAACATTGTTAATTTCTATAATAGAAGGAGAAGAATCATGTCTTGATTAACATATATGGTTTGACAAAAAATGCAGTAAAGTTTAAAATTAGGTCACATATGAACAAATTTTCATTAATATAATAGAAAACTTAACATTTACACTCAACAAAATATTATATATATATATATATATATATATATATATACACGTTTAATTAATAACACATCTTCACTTAACATAAAAAAATTTTGTGAATAACATACTTTAGACTTTTTGACATATAAAAAAAGGAAAAGAGAACTATGACTTAATCATCAAAAAATTTTCCCAAAAGGGTTGGATCCAATGGTTGAAAGTGAGGAGTTTTCCACCATTGGAAAATGTTCAATTCCAATGAGGGTTGCTTAACCTGGAGCCATGGGTACACCTTGAAGTAGTGACCGAACATGTGGTTCCACTTAGAGATATTACATTAACTGATATCATGGCTCGTGCACACATAAGTGGACCAAATCCCACCCCCATGTACATCAATTTTTTTTTCTTAATTCTCGAATGTTATTCCTTCCAGTCCCATAGGAAACATGACTGGCATGGTGGAACTGACACATAGCCCAAGGGACCATATGGATGCAACCATTAGGGACCATCATACACCTATCCACTCACTAATCCATAAGAAATTAATGAAAAAATGAGGTGGTGTACGTCTCTGGGTGAGAGAGGATTGTGGAATTTATGGAGAAACACAAGGAGATGATTGGCATGATAAACCACTTCAGCCTCATGAATAATATAAAGTTCTTCATTTTTTTTTCCATTCATTTGGAAGTAGCTTGGTGGTGTACTTCAGGGTTTACAAGTGGCTAGCTATGATTATGATGAGGAGTGTGGCATCACTCATATGGATATAACTTTCAAGTCTCACAAATAATTTAGGGCAAGGCTAGTACCCCTATCCTGATTTGACAAAAGAATTGGTTCTTGAGAAGGGAATTTGGTTTAGGAGTGTGATCGTCTACATGAGAGGGAGGAGGAGGAACACATAAATTATCATCATTCATCCCTTTATGACAAAAATGAGTGAATAAAGAGGGGTAAAATGGTTGATGTACAATAGTTCAAAACTGGAATTGATTTATAGCCATGGTCATTCTTTGGTATCTTCCCACCTCTCGTGGATTTGGGTTTAATCTTAATTTGCTTATAGTTCACTAATTTTTCTTCTTTTGTTCATCTTTATGAACATGGAACTATGAGGATGGAAGATTTGTTCCCTCTCTAGGAGGATGTCCCATGCTTCGAAGGAAGTAATGGCTTCCATCAAGTTTTATGAAGACTTTGTTCCTAAGGAAGACAAAGAAACTATGCAATGATTGGAAGCATAATTTTTCCAAACTTGGTATTTTAATTATGATAAAGAGGTAGATTTTCATGTGGGTGGATTAATTCCTGATATTGGTTGCACCAGGAATAAGAACTCAAAGTTTTTTCGTAACCTAGAAATGTATTGGCATATGAAAATGATGTTGTCCTTAGGCATGCTACCCAAGGAAGAAGATCGAAACTCCACATTAATAATCTATTTTTTTTATTTTATGAAGGGATGATGTTCCCAAACATTTAAAAGAGGGTAGAGTTCCTAGGAAATGCAATACTTTGAACATTGCAAATAATAAAATACATCATTGGATTCAAGAGACACAAGGAAAATAGCTATAGGGGGATATGGTTCCATGAGAGAAAAGTGGTTACATGAGATTCTTCAGGGGGGAAGGCCATGTGGTTCTTGATTTATGTCTAATATTTGTGGGTTCTTCTCCATTCAATCTTCCACTCTATCATATGAATCATTCATTCTTGTTCTTGGTTGGGAAACAAGGATGAATTGTTGAGGAAAGAATACATTGGCTTGTTGGATGTAGTAATTACTGGTGTATTCCAATGATCAACTTGTGCCTACAAGCCTGAGATGGATTAGCATGTGCTAAACATTTCTCATAGTTTCAAATAATCATAGTCTCAACATGGATATTCTTGACCAGATGCACTGGAGCCTTGGAAAAAGTGGACTGCATGAGGAGTTGCATGGAATTGAATGGGGTTCATTGTATTTTAGTGGTGTAAGATGGAGAGAAGAGAACTTATGTAATTTGGATTGTTGCATGTTGAGAAACCCATGAGATCTTGAGTATTGACTAGTTTGGGAAGCTAAGTGTCACTATGGAAGCCATCATTGTTGATTTATAGCCTTGGCTTGCGGTGACATGCTACTGAAACTTGGATCGTTAGTGTATAAGGTTGGGTGGAACATCCTTTTTCTATGGCTAGTTGGTGACTGGTTTTGTTTAAGATAATTTCTCTCAGTCATGGTTTTTTTTTTCTTGTGTATTTTTTTCTGCTGTGTATTATTTAATATCTTCAAGATTCATATTTATAATGTTCTCTCTTGCTAGTCATTTTTGTGCAAGGAATGTTTAAGAATTATTTTAAATTCTATTCCATGAGATGTTATTGTGTTTCTTTCATTCTTCCTTACTAGTCAATCATCATGAGAGTTCAAAATTAGTTCTTGAAGTGTATTTTTTAGGTATCATGGTCTGACCTTGGAGGATAGGTACGTTACAAACACTTTCGCCAACTTAAAGGTTGATTGCAATATTTGGGAACATAGAATTTTTATCTAATAGAGGTGTTGACTTGGCTTTCTCATCCTCGAGGAGGGGGTTTGGTAGCTTCAGTAAGCTATCAACTTGGTCCTGAAACTTTCATTGTTTCTTCTCAACGAGGCGACTTGGGACCCATCAGGTTCCTTAGGCTTAGTGATTGTTGGGGCTCTGGTTTTCATCATTCTTTTTTGTTTCTTCTATCTAGCTTCAAATACTATAGTGAATCATAATAGTTTCTTTTTTGTTTCTGCTATCTAGCTTCAAATACTTGAATCCTTATAAGCATTTTTTAACAATTTTGGAAGTTTCCCTTGAGCTTAAGAATTGAGATCTATTGTTATTTGAATCCTTAT
>ML777001.1:378260-412542 GCA_009831015.1 Picea engelmannii
ATATATATATATATGGATTTCAAAGAATCCATATTACAAAAATAAATCGAATATATTAAATAAAAAATTTACTATATTATATTATATTAAAAATCAGCTATATTGAAAAATAATGATTTCAAATAAATGAATATTACAAAAACAAAATCAAATATATTTGGAGTATTAGTTTTTTGAAATCATGCTTTAAGTGAAGGGAGTCCAGTAAATGAACTCCAACTTCTTTTTAGAATTGTAAAAAGAGGAGAACATGTATTAACTCAATCCATTTTAAAACCTTGAACAACTTTGACATAGATATTCAAGATTTAGATTATGAAATTGGAGTCAGAGGGAAAATATTATAGGGTCAAGAAGAAAATGAAATTTACAAAAGGATCAACAACAACATTGAAGATTTTAAATGACAAAGTCATAAATATCTCATTCACACATTTCGTCAAACACTTGACTAACCTAATATTTTAGTCTTTTAATAAATGCCTTTAAAAAAGAAAGAAACTGAAAGCTAAAACACTTAATTCAAGTAAATCAATGAACCATAATCTGATAAGGAAACAAGTAGACAAGTGATTTTTGGTCCAATGACCAGGGGAAAATCCCCACTATAGGGAAAACCCTAGAGAGATTATTTCTATTATTCAAGAGCAAATCTGAAATTTCTTTCAACCCAAAAATTTAATAATTCCAACTCTAAATCAGAAATACAAATCAACTTATCTCAGCAATCAACTTTCTTTCTATAAATCTGTGCCAACAATATTCAACTTCCCACACGTGCCAACCAAACTGTAGCCCGATTTCTGGGAAAACATGTCACTATAAAGATAACAATTAACAACAATAAATGCACAAAATCTACCTTGGGAAACATGCCACCAAGTATAGTACGATCTATACAGACTTCTTCCTTGGAAATTGTGCCTCCCTCTTGCTGTACAAACTATCTTCTCATTGTACAGATTGTCCTTCCTTCTATTGTATGGACTATTATGATTTCACTACCTTGGGAACCATGCACTCTAGTTTTATTTGGAAACTATGCTCTTAAACTCTCTAGAAATATGATCTCTCTCCTTTGACTTTTCTGTGTGTTCTTCTCCCATTCCTAAGCATGTATGTGTACTCTTTCTTTTCCCAAGAAACCCCAACTTACATAACCAACTCAATCTAATGGATATCATAAGTCTAATCTAAGGGATTACATTTAATTCTCCTCATTAATTAAAAAATAAGTAATAAATGCACATTAAATACTTTTGGGTCACACAACTTAAAATCACTTTAAGTTATAAAGTACATTCACTTTATAAAATAAATTTATTTAAAAAGTCACTTTACAAATAAAACATGTCTAGGAAACATGACTTTATGTCCCCCCCATGACAAAACACACAAACATGAATGAGGACATCCCTTGTTACATTTCAACACTCCCTCTTAATGAGGGAGGTACTCATGAAATTTCCACTTCCAGGACCATTCTTGGACTCTAAGCTATCTGAAGTGGTTGCTCCTTATGAATTTGAATGCTTCCTCTGAACTAGTCTAGTGGAACTGTTTCTTCTATCGATGCTTTGATAAATCATGTCTCGTGTCTGAGCATTTTATAACTATCTTAGCTCATACCAGTTTATATTTCTTCTAGTACTAGATCCATAAACTTAGGACTAACATTCGGGTGCACCTTCATTCCTTTCAGCTTATTGCTCTCCCTCTCAGTCAGATGGCCAACCTGATTGACATCTCACATGATGGCCAAGAACTTTGTATACTCCACCTCTCTGTTCTCCAATCAGAACTGTCCTGATGGGAACCTCATCTACTCCATGAATATGAACGTAACCATGTTGTAAAGTGATTACATATCCATCATCCTCCAGAGCCGAGAATAAGAGGAGATTAACTATCATCCCTAGTACAAACAACACCCATTCTACTTCCATGGTCTCTCTGAAGTCCAATAGAAACCTGACACTATCAACTCCTTTGATATGGTGAATCCCATTCACGACATGACGAGGAACAATATCATATATGAACAGAAATGAGTCCATCATTCCTATCATATGACTAATGGCTCCTCTGTCCACCATCCAAGTCCCGTCAAACTCAAAGCTATTGTTATTTCCACTAGAAATAATGGAAACAACAGAAAAATATTTCCCAAACTTCTCACTAAAGTCATTTACCTTGGCTGCTACCTGTTTCTTCTTCCTATTGGGACACCGTGTTGCATAGTTTCCATATTCATTGTGCATGTAAAGAAATGAAATTTGTTGATGTCAATCCTATAACCCTTATTACTTTTTCCCTTGCCCTTTAACTAAAGAGAAATGTTCTCCTCAATAGCTCCCTCTCTTCCCTTCTCTCCGTTCACTTGGATCTCCTCCTGAGTGAAATCATCCCAAAGTCTACTCAAATCTAGAAGTCTTTCATTTCCCACAATGCATTTCACAAAGACTTCCCAATCCTTTGTAAAACCTCTCAAGGATATCCCTACAATCTATGAATCTGAGATGACTTCCTCCACAACTGCAAGTTCATCCTTAACTTGTGCCAACCGAGTAATATATGGAACAAAATTCTCACCCATGGTCATCTTGATTGAATGCAATTTATCTTTGAGTGCCATCTTACAGTTTTCATTTTTATCCTCGTATAGGTTTTTCAGTGCCTCCCACATTTATTTGGTTGTCTTCTTTTCAGCCAGGTGTGGGATGAGTGGATTCCTTACTCCATCCAAAATGAGTCTCTGGGATTTGGCCTCTTTGAATTCATGTATATCCAATTCAATAGGATTGTTGGAGGGAGGAACTATCACAGTAGTGAGAAGAGCCCAAAATTTATTTTCTTTAAAAATAGTTGTCATTCTAACCTTCCATTGCAAATAGTTAGAAATGCCATCTAACCAGTCCTCAAGTCTGATCGAATCCATATTCAAACAAATATTCCCCTTTTTGATGTAGGAGCATCTCAAGCAAGCCATCACGGAGTCCAAAGACAGTTGGACAAGCACCCAACACAAATTTTTAAATTGTCTTGAAGTTAATGCACAATCTTAAATGAGATAATTAAGAAGGAGCACACTTGTAAAATGTAAAAGGACCTTGAGTGATCTGCTCTCGTCCTTAGTAGGTAGAAGGCATTTGTAGTAGTTAATGAAAGTAGATAGATTTGAATGTTAGATTAGACAGTTTTAGAGCGCAAGAGGGAAATGCGATATAGACACCCTCATTGTGTATTGTAACATAGGAGGAGGAAAGAATTGACATTATGAAGAGCATATAAGAAAAAGAGTAGAGAGTTGTGTGAAGACACCCATGTAAAGAGATTTGAATTAATAGAGAAATATTTTATTCAAATTCATGGCGTCGTGTTTGTTCTCTGTGTATGTATATTGAATGTTATGCTCATGGTTATTTTACTCTCTCTACTGTACATTTGATTTTATGCTATGTATGAATGATTTCTTGTTGAATGTCTGAAATCTGAGAGAGAGAGTAGGGGGAATGAGTTTCAATTGTTTCTCTCTCTGAATAAGGAGTTCCTGCAAGGAGCGTAGTTGAATTGTCCATAAGGAATGCATCGAAAAAGTGTTCAGAGGTTCGTCTCTGAAATATCAGGAGAGATAGATGTTGTTCTCATTCCCTCAGAAGTGTAGTTGGGCACAGGAGCCATGCAAGGTGTGTGCAGGCCAAGTAGAGGTTCACGTTTAGTAATTTGAATGATTTTCTGAGAGACTGCTACTACTAGAGTGCGTAGAGTCAACGGGTTTCAATTCCTTGGATTAATTAAGGAATTTGCCGCAAGGAGTGCATGCAAGAGTCTTCTTTAAGACCCAAAGTTATGAGAAAGCTCAGGAAGGATAAGGCCTTCGAAACTATTGAAGGGAAACACAGGGAAGTCTGTGCCTGGAAGCATTGAGAAGGGGTCATAAGTTTGTGCTATAGGTGGACAAGTCTCGTGGAGGAATACTTAGCTCATTTTGCAGGATTAGTCAAAAAAACATTAAACGATCAGAATTCTCTGTGGAGAATTCGCAAAATCTAGCGAGTCATCAGATCTCGCAGAGTAGCAGAGGAGTTACAAGGATAAATTTAAATGTTCTAAGCTCACGAGGAGTAGGGCCATAGATCCAAGCCACAGGAGCCATTGGATTTACCTGTGAACTTCTATTTCGGGTTTTCACGAGGAGAAGTCTCGAAATTTGGGTAACAAGACTCATAAAATCATGAAACGCGAAGTCCTTAAGGGTGAAAGGATTGTGCGGGCCACATAATCTGCAGGTGGATAGGTGGCATATTATCGGCATGAAAGTAAATTTCCATTGACTATTTCAGGGTTTCGTAGTGTGATGCTCTGAATTCTTTGCATTAGGATTCGTGATATCGTGAAGTCCAAAGTCCCGATGGAGTGAAAGGCATTGAAAAGTCAACCTTGCGAGTGCATCAAAATTTCAGTAAATTAGGTTTCAGGAATCGTGGGAACAAGTTGCTTGACATCATGGCTGCCGAAATCGCGATAAGGGGAAATCCGAAAGAGAGAGAAAAGGTCAGCGTTGGCTATTTCGGGTTCTGGAGATTTGGAGACAAGGTGCTTAGCCACCAGATTCGTGAAAGTGAGAAGTTCGATCTCCCAAAACACAAGGGGGGGATTTCTCAAAGTTAAGTGTTGGTGCAAATTTCCCAAAAGGGAAATAGAAGAGACATTGCAAAGCTCTTCTGGACAGTGTAAGGGAAAAGATGATGTTGATGTGGACCTTCCGACCTGCCGGTTGATGGAGGGTTTCAGGCGTGCGTCATCACTTTTTCTTTGCCCAACTCTAAAATTAAATTCTACACAATGCATTTCTTCCTTTCTCTGATACCATGATGATTTTTAATGACAAAATCATAAATATCTCATTCACACATTTCGTCAAACACTTGAATAACCTAATAATTTAGTCTTTTAATAAATGCCTTTAAAACAGAAAGCAACTGAAAGCTAAAATACTTAATTCAAGTAAATCATTGACCCGTACATTGATAAGGAAACAAGTACACAAGTGAGTTTTGGTCCAATGACCAGGGAAAAAACCCCACAATGGGGAGAACCCTAGAGATATTATTTCTATTAGTCAAGAGAAAATATAAATTTCTTATAAATTTCTTACAACCTAGAAATTTAAGAAAATATTATCTCAACAATCTGATTTCTTTCTAGAAATCCATGACAACAAGCTTCAACTTCCCACACGTGGCAATCAAACTGCACCGTGATTTCTGGAAAATCATGTCACTGTATAGATAACAATCAACAACCATAAATGGAAAAAAACTGGCTTGGGAGTCATGCTAGCAAGTATAGTACGATATGTACAAACTTGTTCCTTGCAAATTGTGCCTCCCTCTTGAGGTATGAACTATATTCTCACTGTATGGACTATCCTTCCTTTTTTTGTATAGACTATTATGACTACAGTGCCTTGGGAACCATGCACTCTAACTTTCTTTGAAAACTGTGCTCTTGATTTCTCTAGAAATATAATCTCTCTCCTTTATCTTTTCTGTGTGTTCTTCTCCCATTCCTAAGCATGTATATGTAGTATTTATTTTCCGAAGAAACCCTAACTTACATAACCAACTCAATCTAATGGCTATCATGAGTCTAATTTGAGGGCTCACATTTAATGCTCCTCATTAATTACAAAATAAGTAATAAATGCACATTAAATAGTTTTGGGTCCTGTTATCCCCGATATCTAGGGACAAATAAGAGATCATGTCTTGAGGCCCACAGGTCCTAGACATGGAGTACCGAGAGCGGGATTGACTTGAGCATTGCCCTGGAGCGCCCATCTTTCTTCTCCTCAGCTAGACTTGTCCTGTCATCAGTAGCAGCTTCCATCACCATCGGCCTGGGGCTGCATCGGAGAAGACTCTTGCTCCATGAGGTAATTGGTTCGAGGTATCATGGTATGTGTCACATTTGATCATTATAACTTTCTTATATATGCATTAGGTTCCTTTCATTTCTGATGACTGCTTGGATCTTACACTAATCCACTTCACCATTGTTGGGGTGATTGATTGGGTGACTTAGAAAGATGATATTCATGTGTTTTGGTTAGCCACCAAGGGGGATTTGCAGAGCCATCGTCGGCTCCCACCATCTTATCACTTTTACATCTTATACCCCGCTCATCCATCCCACTCCCCTAGTCTGGCCATCAGGATGACCTTTGAGGGTTACACTTTGTCTTGTGGGAAGAAGGGGCTAAAGGCCCAGGGGGTAAAAGCATCTGGTAAAAGATAAAATCCATAGGAAATAAAACCTAGATATGCTTCACCCAGGGGATCCCTGAGAAGGCAATAAAAATCCTCTCGATAAGAAACTGAGGGACCCTAAGAAAATGATAAAAAACAAGACCTAACCAAGAGGATGGGAGGTCTCATCACGAGCTGACCCATTATGTTCATAGGTATCCAACGGTATGACATTGCCACTATCTGGTCATCAAGCCAGGGCAGTGACCTTTGGTTGCATGGCCAAAGGAAAGGGGGTCTCATCACGAGCCAACCTTATCATTTCTACAAAGATACCAGTGGGTAACGTTGTCATCTCTAGCCACCAAGCCAAGGCAGTGTCCTCTGGTTACACCTTGAAGTAAGAAAAGAAAGAAAAGCAATAAAAGAAAAATGAAGGCAATAAAGGGCTTGGAAAAAATGCATCCATGATGGGTACAGCTCGCCTCCTACAAAGGCACCCACAGACAACCCCTGCCCTTGGTCTTAATATGACTGGACATCCCTAAAAAACCATATCACCTCATAAAACATGGCTTGAATGATCTTCTGAGGAAACTTTCCATCTCTTGTGGGTATTAGCCAAATAGGTTGTTCTGTTGGTTTCCTTAGCTTTGTATAGTGGATCTGTGTAATATCTTTGAGCTCTTAGATGATGTGTTAGGGATTTCATGCATATATTTGATAACTTTAATGATGATATATGATTTACATTGCTATGATCTCTTGGACCGATGAGCCCATGCAGGGCGTAGTTTTTGATGTGCAGGACCATACCCGACAGACAGGTACCAAAGGACCGGTACACATGGGGAGATGATTAGCTAGGACCTCCATGGGGCTGAAGAGCCCATCATATGGTTGTTGGGATGGAAGAGGTAGGACAACATCATGATGAGCTCATGCATGAAGAAGACAGAAGGACACCCTCACTAGGACACTTTGGCAGAGATTTGACCTAGGGGGGATCAGCCCTTGCAGATGAGATGATGCCTTTGATGGAAAGGACTCCACCCAGGGCAGGCTGGACATTTTCTGGAGGATGTGACAGTGTGCTTGGACCATTTGGCATGTGTGGCAGCCTGTAGGAGCCCTAGAGGGGCCAACGTTTTTCCTTCTGGATGATCATGATGCCCAAAACAGGCCAACGACTCCCTCAGAGGGGCATGACGTCTCCTTTTTTAGCTCTTACTTTGACATTTTAGCATTTAATGTGACAAATAATGGAATATTGTTAAGTCAACCTTGTCGACTGTTTTTAATGACCTATTTTATAAATTAAGGTCATTTGGATGATATATATTGAGGACATTGAGCCTCATTTTTAAGAGAACATAGCTCACTCTCTTGTGAGAGACTTTCTTTTAGTCTTTTGTCTTGTTATTGGATCTTGGAGTTGAGGCGCTACACTTGGAAGGATTATCTTTGTCATGCATATGGTGTTTTTATCATTGGAAGGTGTTACAACTAGGGTTTGATAAGCTCATCTTTGATTTGTAAGTGTTTTTCTCATACAAAACTTCTTGATTGAATGGTTGTAGTTTAAAATTCTTACATGTATGGTTACATTGTTATTTTTATGCTTAATCATTGAAACCCTAGGGAGAAAGCACACAAGTAGGTCCTTGCTTCATGTCCCCATGATAAAGACTTGTTTAGCCATTTGATTAAGAAGAACCTAGCCTAGCCATTGCTCCACTAGTTCCTCTTTTTCTTGAGTTAGTTTGAAACATAAATTAAAGAAAGAAGACGTCCTAGGACTAATTAATTTTACACCTAGGGTTTGTCTCTTAGGGTTTGAAAAGCCTTGGCCCCAAACAACACTTTTTAGCCCTAGATTTATGTTTTATAGCTATCCTTTTTTGCCAAAGAGTCTTAAGGAAAGAGGGAGGATCATGAGGCCTAGCTTTAGCTACACCAGAATGAGCCTCCTCCCCTTAGGGTTTTGATTTGGTGGCCCTTTCCATTACAACACCATTAAACCTAACTCTCCCTTCCTTAGGTTTAAATCTTTCCAAGCCTTTAGCCTCTCTCTTTGACTCCATTTACCCAAGGCACTAGTCTAAATTTACAACGTTGAGTCTTTTGTTGTCAAAACAATCTTTCAAACACTATTGAAATGAAACCCTAGCTAACCCTAGAGATTATACTAACCCTAACCCTATGATGACGTCATGCTTATTTTAAACCTGTGTTTGTCTTGAAACGTTGTGGCATTGTCATCCATTCATAGACTTTGAGGTATTAGTTTTTTTCATTGGCCTAATTAGCAAAACGTCCATCTCATAGTCTAGCAAAACTAACCTAGAACAAGTTTGACGTCACCCTCTTAGATAGTATAGTGATGCAGCAACAATATTTATGTATGAGCACATTCATTGCGTTGTGATAATTAAAGGTTGATTTTATACATTGAATGCAAGTATCATTTGTATTTATTGAAGAAGTATTATAAGTTATTGTCTTTGTTATACAATCATTGACTTCATCAATAATTACTTGTTAATGTTGCTCATATATATTGAAGATAGTCATTATATAATTGAAGTACTAACCATTGCTTTCACGTTTTAGTTTTATCTGCCTTGTCTCGCTAATAGGTGACTTCTCAGTGGAATACCTTCATTCTTGACTATCTCTCTTGGCAGTAATCTGTGAAAGGAAACCCTTATCCTGATCCTCTAAACCTTAAGACCTTTCAGAACCCCAGATTACTAGGGACGTCTCCCTTGGGATTAGCCACCCTGAATAGAAAGAGCTCCCCATCGAGGTGACAGTGGGTGGGGAAGTTCCTGTTCCACCAGTTTGAGTCTTGCTTCCAAGCTACTAAACCTATCCTACAAACTGAGCGATAACATTTTGGCACCATTGTCGGGGAACACTGAGTCAAAATTTCTCAACGACAAATCTTTGGTAAGCCTTGCCTCAGAAGTCCTTTCTTACAATCTTACCTGGTGACTCCACTACTTTCTTTTCCCCCTATTCTTTGGTAGTTTCAGGAAAACTATATGGAAATTCCATTTATGATGAATCCAACAATGAATTCACAATGGGATCTCGAGAGATATAAACCTTTAGACATGAGAAAAATCCCAGGATACCCAAGACAAATGCCCCCTATTTCCAAAAGATGGTTCCCTAAATTCACTGGTGGCAATGGGGAAAGAGCTGACTTTCATATGAGTGAATTTTATTCTTACTTTATGCTCCACCCTGTCGCTGATGAGGCTGAAGATGTAGTAATGAAACATTTTTCAAACACTCTTCATGGAGATGCTAAGAAGTGGTATGATAAACTTCCTAATGCTGGAATCACCTCTATGGACCAGTTTGAAGAAGTCTTTCTTGAAGAATGGGGCATTCAATCAGAGGAAATCTCAGTACTATTAGAAAATTTTGATCATATAAAACAAACTGAGAATGCAACCCTATTCAACTTTCAAGATAGGTTTGAGGACACTCTGCATCATATTCCTGCAAGCCATCATCCTAAAGAAGAGTATGTTGTTCATCTTTATACCCATGCGATCTGGCTCACCTAGGTTTTTTCCCTCCGTAGGAAGGCCCCAAAGACACTCAATGAAGCCTATGGCATGGCTAAAGAAATTGAACAAAACATCTTTTCATATGGGATAAGGGACCTCTTCACCTCAGGTACTCTTACTATGGAAAGTTTGTATTCCCATGAAAACTTCGTTGATGATTTCCAAGAAGAAGGGAAGCAGACTGCCATTCAACATAAGATGATTGAAGACATGCTTGAAGAAACAAAATCTTAGAAAATGATCAAGTATCACTGTGTGTGCCTCCCTCTGATAAAGAAATCCAAGAGCCCTTTTCTCTTGCACAACAAAAAGAAGATGAGGTTAGTTGTTTCTCTTCTAGGGACTCCAACGACACCTTGTTCCATGACTCAGAGAGTGAGGAAGAAATGTAAGCCTTGGATGAAGTGGATGTTCCTTGCTGTGCAATCAAAGAAAAAGAAGAAGTTCACGATGATGAAGTAATAACACATGCTGAAAAGACCAAAGCCATTGAATCCCTTACATAGGAAGAAACAATGAGTTACCCTCCTCCCCTAGTTTTTGATGATGCTTTACTTTATGATGGAGAGGAGAATGAATTTTCATATTTTTCAAACCTTGCATGTTATGACACAGATAGTGACACTTTTGATAATATTGATGAGTTCATACATGTTGGGAGATGTAGGTGGGATATAGTTGGTTATGACCTAGATCCCATCTATGACACTGAGAGTCATTTCCAGTTCTTGCCCTTGCAATTGTCACAACAGATTACTTTCGACCAGTGGCAACAAGGAGATGAAGTTTTTACTTGTAGCTTTCAAAAAACCAAGGATGACCTAGTACCTTTTTTTTTGGATGATTTCCAGTCTTACCTTGAGATGTTTGATGAGTACCCTACTGAGCACTTTGACTCTTTCCATGAAGATTATTGCCGACCACCGCTGTGCTCAGAGTTTGATACAAGTAAGGACATTGTTTGCCTGAACAAGGTTACTCATGACTTTTCACCCCAACCACCTGTTATTACCTTGCCATGCTTTACTATTAAAGGTGTATTTGGGAAATACAAAGGGTTGGTTGGATAATGCTAGCTCCAATCGATTTTTCAACTTTCCCTTGATAATTTTCCAGTTGTCTACTAAACCTTTGTCAATTCTTTCCTTGACTCTAGAGTGTGAGGATGTCCTAGGTAACCAGTTTACTGGCCCTTTGAGTCCGTTTTCTTAACCTTGTACTTTCCATGATCCTTTCTTGGATAGGATTGAGTACTTTTCTCAGAGATGGACTTGGTAGTATTTTTTCCCTCCCACCCACCTCCATGAGTTAGATTCTGACTTTTTCGATGATATAGTATGTATTCTAACTCATGACATTTTTGTGCTTGATATATCACTGTTTTGGTTTATGATGAAGCACAAAGGCAGGTATTGAGGAACATTATTAGATTGGATTCATTGGTTGTTTGACTACACCAACATGTAGCCAACAAGTAAGTATAGGTAAGAGTTTCATTTTCTATCTGCATTTATGATTTCCTTGCATGCACATGTATTATTTTGCGGGGTGGCAATACCACCCCACCTTGTGTCGCTGATGCTTTCTTGTCAAGTGTGAGCAAGTATACAGGTCTACGCTAGAGATTGCTGAGGTTATCATGTGCTCTACAGTTAACACATGTCCCTGAGTTGGAGCCAGATGTTATCCCCTATATCTAGGGATAACTAGGAGATCATGTCTCGAGGCCCATAGGTCCTAGACATGGAGTACCGAGAGTGAGATTGACTTGAGCATGGCCCTGGAGGGCCCATATTTCTTCTCCTTAGCCAGACTTGTCCTGTCAGCAGTAGAAACATCCATCACCACCGGCCTGCGGCTACATCAGAGAATACTCTTTCTCCATGAGGTAATTGGTCCGAGGTATCATGGTATGTTTCACATTTGATCATTATAACTTTCTTATATGTGCATTAGGTTCCTTTCATTTCTGATGAATGCTTGGATCTTACACTAATCCACTTCACCATTGTTGGGGTGATTGACTGGGTGACTTAGTAAGATGATATTCATGGGTTTTGGTTAGCCACCAAGGGGGATTTTCAGAGCCATCGTCCACTCCCACCATCTTATCACTTTTACATCTTATACCCCGCTCATCCATCCCACTCCCCTAGTTTGGTCATCAGGATGACCTTTGAGGTTTACGCTTTGTATTGTGGGAAGAAGGGGCTAAAGGCCCAGGGGGTAAAAGAAACTGGTAAAAGATAAAATCCATAGGAAATAAAACCTAGAGATGCTTCACCCAGGGGATCCCCAAGAAGGCGATAAAAAGCCTCTCGATAAGAAACTGAGGGACCCTAAGAACATGATAAAAAACAATACCTAACTAAGAGGATGGGAGGTATCATCCCGAGCCGGCCCATTATGTTCATAAGTATCCAGTGGTATGACATTGCCACTATCTGGTCACCAAGCCAGAGCTGTGACCTTTGGTTGCATGGCCAAAGGAAAGGGGTTCTCATCACGAGACAATCTTATCATTTCTGTGAAGATACCAGTGGGTAACGCTGTCATCTCTAGCCACCAAGACAAGGCAGTGTCCTCTAGTTACACCTTGAAGTAAAAAAAGAAATAAAAGAAATAAAAGAAAAATGAAGGCAATAAAGGGCTTGGAAAAAATGCATCCACGAAGGGTACAACTCGCCTCCTACAAAGGCACCCACAGATAACCCCTTCCCTTGGTCTTACTATGACTGGACATCCCTAAAAAACCATATCACCTCATAAAACATGGCTTGAATGATCTTCTGAGGAAACTTTCCATCTCTTGTGGGTATTAGCCAAATAGGTTGTTCTGTCAGTTTCCTTAGCTTTGTATAGTAGATCTGTGTAATATCTTTGAGCTCTTAGATGATGTGTTAGGGATTTCACGCATATATTTGATAAATTTAATGATGCTATATGATTTACATTGCTATGATCTCTTGGACTGATGAGGCCATGGAGGGCATAGTTTTTGATGTGCAGGACCATACCCGGCGGACAGGTACCAGAGGATCGATACACATGGGGAGATGATTAGCTCGGACCTCCATGGGGCTGAAGATCCCATCAGATGGTTGCTGGGATGGAAAAGGTAGGAAAACATCATGATGAGCCCATTCATGAAGAAGACAGAACGACACCCTCACCAAGACACTTTGGCAGAGATTTGACCTAGGGGGTATCACCCCTTGCAAATGAGATGATGGCCTTGATGGACAAGACGCAACCCAAGGTAGGATGGACGTTTTCTGGAGGATGTGACAGTCTACTTGGACCATTTGGCACGTGTGGCAGCCTACAGGAGCCCTAGAGGGGAAAACGTTTTGCCTTCTAGATGCTAATGATGCCCAAAAAGGGCCAACGTCTCCCTTAGAGGGGCCTGGCATCTCCTTTTTTAGCTCTTACTTTGACATTTTAGCATTTAATGTGACAAATAATGGAATATTGTTAAGTCAGCCTTATCGGCTATTTTTAATGACCTATTTTGTAAATTAAGGTCATTTGGATGATATATATTGAGGACGTTGAGCCTCATTTTTAAGAGAACATAACTCACTCTCTTGTGAGAAACTTTATTTTAGTCCTTTGTCTTGTTATTGGCTCTTGGAGTTGAGGCACTACACTTGGAAGGATTATCTTTGGCATGCATATGGTGTTTTTATCATTGGAAGGTGTTACAACTAGGGTTTGATAATCTCATCTTTGATTTGTAAGTGTTTTTCTTATACAAAACTTCTTGACTGAATGGTTGTAGTTTAAAATTATTACATGTATGGTTACATTGTTATTTTTTCTTAATCATTGAAACCCTAGGGAGAAATCACACAAGTAGGTCCTTGCTTCATGTCCCCATGATAAAGGCTTGTTTTTCCATTTGATTAAGAAGAACCTAGCCTAGCCATTGTTACACTAGTTCCTCTTTTTCTTGAGTTAGTTTGAAACATAAATTGAAGAAATAATACGTCCTAGGCCTAATTAATTTTACACCTAGGGTTTGTCTCTTAGGGTTTGAAAAGCTTTGGCCCCAAACAACACTTTTTAGCCATATATTTATGTTTTATAGCTAGCCGTTTTTGCCAAAGAGTCTTAAGGAAAGAGGGAGGAGCATGAGGCCTAGCTTTAGCTACACCGGAATGAGCCTCCTCCCCTTAGGGTTTTGATTTGGTGGCCCTGCCATTGCATCACCATTAAACCTAACTCTCCCGTCCTTAGGTTTAAATCTTTCCAAGCCTTTAGCCTCTCTCTTTGACTCCATTTACCCAATGCACTAGTCTAAATTTACAACGTTGAGTCTTTTGTTGTCAAAACAATCTTTCAAACACTCTTGAATTGAAACCCTAGCTAACCCTAGCGATTCTACTAACCCTAACCTTAAGATGATGTCATGCCTATTTTAAACCTGTGTTTGGCTTGAAACTTTGTGGCATTGCCATCCATTGATAGACTTTGAGGTATTAGTTGTTTTCATTGGCCTAATTAGCAAAACGTCCATCTCATAGTCTAGCAAAACTAACCTAGAACAAGTTTGGCATCACCCTCTTAGATAGTATAGTGACGCAACAACAATATTTATGTATGAGCACATTTATTGTGTTGTGATAATTAAAGGTTGATTTTATACATTGAATGCAAGTATCATTTGTATTTATTGAATAAGTATTATAATATATTGTCTTTGTTATACAATCATTGACTTCATCAATAATTACTTGTTATTGTTGCTCATATATATTGAAGATAGTCATTAGATAATTTAAGTACTAACCACTTCTTGCACATTTTAGTTTTATCTTCCTTGTTTTGCTAACAGGTGCCTTCTCAGTGGAATACCTTCATTCTTGACTATCTCTCTTGGCAGTAATCTATGAAAGGAAACCCTTATCTTGATCCTCTAAACCTTAAGACCTTTCAGAACCCCAGATTACTAGCGACGTCTCCCTTGGGATTATCCACCCTGAATAGAAAGAGCTCCCCATCGAGGTGACAGTGGGTGGGGAAGCTCCTGTTCCACCAGTTTGAGTCTTACTTCCAAGCTACTAAACCTATCCTACAAACTAAGCGATAACAGGTCCCAAAACTTAAAATAAATTTAAGTTATAAAGTACATTCACTTTATAAAATCAATTTATTTAAAAAGTCACTTTACAAATAAAACATGTCTAGGGAACATGACTTTATGTCCCCCCTAGGACAAAAAAGTAAAATTTAAATGAGGAAACCACTTGTTACATTTCAACAAACATGAAATTTACAAAATGAATCCTACATGAAGAAATGGTTCGTATCTCCCTCCATATTTACGAATACACTTTATGAAAAAAACATTAATCACATAGATACAAGAAGGAAATGAGAAACTTGATGCAAACAACATAAAATAAATAATAATAATAATAAGAAATCATAACATATCCACTAATACCTCTCGATGGTAATTTTTGTAGGGACTGTAATGGGAATAACCACTTGTATTTTTTGATCAAAATGCCCAAAGCCTTAAAATAATCCATGTTATTAATTTACTAATATGTTATCTTTCTTTGATCTAAGGTTGAATGATGACTTTCTCTATCAAACAAGTGACACTCTCACTCCACCTCCCCACTATCTGCTTGATGCCACCACTACCCATTCGAGCCCAACATGAAGCAATGAAAAATGGCTCGGATTTTGATAGAAGAAGTTGGAAAAGTGCAATACATGGCTAAAACATCAACTAAAACCTAAAAATTAATTTACTAAATGCATGTAACCTTTCATTTATCACAACGTTATGTAATCACAACCTTCCATTTAAGAGAGAGGATGAAAATATTCTCTATTAATTAAATCTTAGTGATAGAAATCACCTCTACATTAAATAACCCTATCATATGACACTCCAAAACGAATAAGCGGACTCCTATTAGTGTAATAATGTCAAAACATATAATGAAAAATACCTATAATCCCAAACCAATACCAAAAATGGGATGAAAGAAAATTCTAAAGAAAGAAAAAAACAAAGAAATGGAGAGGATAAAGGAAGTGCAAGAATTTGAAAAAACATTCTACCCATTAAAAATACAAGAAATCTCAGTTATTGAATTAATATTTCTATTATCATCCCAGAGTCATAGTTAGATTTGAGCCATCCAAATTCAAATTCCACATCCAAAATTTAAATTGAAAATGCTATTATCTTCCAATTGTCAAAATTAAAATTAAACCTCCCATTTTCACATTAATATTGAAGAATGTTATGATCTTCCAACATTCCAAACTAAAATTCTAATTTAGAAGGGAAATAATATGGTAACAAAGAAGTGTTAAAACACCTCAGTGAAAACATATGCCCTTATCATTTTTGTTTTTTAAGACCTTTGGTTTGAACCCATACCAAAAGCAAGAGTTACCAAGTTTGAATTCAAATTTGATGCAATATAAAAAAGAAATCGTACAACCAAACTTTCTTTTATAGCTAATCAAACCACCAGTTGGATCTATCAACCACCTTGGGGAAATAAATACTTGAGCATCCAACCCACTCAACCTATTTCGATTTTGGGCTATCTCGTCTAGTAGAGAAATACCTCTCTCACATTTCTACTTGCACTCAAGGGATGGTGGGGTATTTGGATCTGCGTATTATAAAAAATACCAAATGTGTATAGTTTTAGTGTAGTTTTAGTTTAGCTAGTGACATTACAAAAGGTTCGAATCTATTTTTCAATATTTATTTTTAAATGTATATGAAACCTTTTCATTCCCTACTTTAAAATATCGTTACTTAGTTTAATGTGGTTCAATATCATGCAATGGACAATTTTCAATCTTTATTAGTCCCTGCCTCAATAGGAACTATAGCTTTCGCTAAAGGCTCAAGATAGGCTAACCGATTATTAATTCACCTACATTTACAATCTTTTACTAAGTTTTGCATAAATTTTACATCAATTTGATTTATTTTTAAAAAATTATTTATTTATTTATTTATTAAATTTCAATAACTGAATTTTTCATTGGCTGAGTTTTACATGACATGAAATAAATTCCCTGTTGTATCACATTTTTTTTCTTCATTTTTAGAGCTAATAAGGTATTTAAAAAATAAAAAAACTCCTACTGGCCATTTTGAAGGTTCGACAATGTGGTTCTGACAACTCTTAAATATTTCTGAAAACACTTAAATATTTTGTATTTGTCAGTGACACGAAATTAAGTGCTCACTGTCACACAACCTCACCTTCAAATATAATAAATATATTGTAGTTGCACCTAACACATTATCTAGGTGCTCACAGACACCCGACCTTTCAAAATCCTTGTAGCCATGTCGAAGACTCATGTTTCCTGAGGAACCACTGTCCATGAGTGTAGAGTTCTTGTTTTTATGCCTAATATACATGATTTGATGTTTGATAAAATGAGAAGCAAAGAATATAATACAAAGAAGACGAAATTGGGAAACAAAAATGAGAAGAGCACAATTCATTAAGGGAAAATAGTTGAGCTAAAAAAGATTCAACAAATCAAGAAAATCAAGAAAAAATTGTACACCTAGAAGTGTATAGTCACATACTTTTGAGGTTACAGATAAAATTAACACTCCCTCTTAAACTCAACATTTACAAACATCATCACTGATAATGTCCAAGTGTTTTCTCTGAAAATAAAAAATGAATTTTCCTAGTGGCTTCATAAAAATGTCTGTGAGCTGATGTCGTGAGCCACAAAATTTAAGTGAGTGTCAATATGCTTTATTTTTTTGTGAAACAAATAACTTTTGATAAATAAATTGCTGAGGTGTTGTCACAGAAGAAAGGAGTTGTCTCGTTTTTTGTATGTGACATACATTCAATATTATTTTGAGCCACATAGCCTAAAAATAAGTTGACGTAGTAGTGAAATACTCTACATATCAAAAATATATTGATACAATGGTTTGTTTCTTTGATGCCTAAGAAATCAAGTTCATGCCTAGGTGAAAAGCATGTCCTGAGGTGATAATCTAGTCATCTAGGATGCCTAAAAAATCAATGTATGTGTAACCATAGAGATGATTATCATCAGACTCAATGTACCATAAGCCAAAATAGAGAGTGCCTACAACATATCTGAGAATCCTTTTTTCCATCTTCCAGTGAGAATATTTGGGGGATTCCGTGAACCTGGAAACAAAGATGGATTCATACATAATATCAGACCTAATTGTTGTAAGATAAAACAAACTGCCTACTAAACTTTTGTACAGGGTAGAATCCACTGTAGGGCCTTCATCTTACTTTCTCAATTTTGTGCCTAGGGGTATAGGACTTTCTATTGGATTGCAGTCTTCCATGAAAAATATTTTGATGATGTCTGTTGCATAATTTTGTTGATAGACAAAAATTCCTTTGGTTGATTGGTCAACCTAAATCCCCAAAAAATATTTCATTATGCCAAAATATGTCATCTCAAACTCAGTCTACATGGCATGTTTAAAACTGGTTAACTCAATATTTCCAGTATATATCATGTCATCAACATATAAGCATACAATCATAATTTTACCTTGCTGATCAATTTTTGTGTAGAGAGTTGGCCCATTTTGGCTTCTGCTGAAACCACTCTTGATCAGGTAAGTGTTAATTCTGCTATAACAAGCTCTTAGAGATTTCTTTAAGACATATAAGGCTTTATTCAACTGATACACTTTGGTTGGTTTCTCTTTGAATTTAAATATGGGTGGTTGATCCACATAGACCTCTTCTTCTAAGACACCATTCATGAAAGATAACTTGACATCCATCTAGTATACTTTCCATTTGTATTGAGATTTTATGGATAAGACAATCCTTACATTGTCCAACCTTGCTACTGGATAAAAACATTCACCATAATCAATACCTATATGTTCTGTGAATCCTTTCACAACAAGTCTTGCCTTGTTTTTTTCAATCTGCCCCCTTTCTTTGAGTTTAGTTTTGTAAACCCACTTGACACCAATACTTTTCTTGTGTTTGGGAATATCAACAAGATCCCATGTATTTTTCTTCTCAATGGAGTCAATATCTTGGTTCATGGATTGAACCCAATGTGTCTCTTTATATGCCTCTTTAAAGGATGTAGGTCAACATGAAATTAATGCAAAATGATTGTGTTGATCAATGTCATCCAACTACTTACTGATTTCTCTAAAACTTCGAGTTCTCTGATTTTGAAGTTCAGAGGATGAATTTATTCTTGAAGTATAGTTAACCTAAGGACTGTCAGGTTTTCCTTGTACTTGCATCCTTGGAAGAGCAGACTGAGGTGTTTGATGTCTTGAATTTTCTGTGTTTTCAGGAAGTGGTAGCAATGGATTTTGATTGTCCATAGGGAAATTTTCAAACTCACTCTAGAAACGATTTTCAAGAAATTTTACATCTCTGATGAGAATTTGTTTCTTTGAGATTGTATTTTAGATTTTGTAGACTTTGGATGTTTCATTGTAGCCAATAAAGATGCATTTCTCACTTCTATCATCAAGTTTATTCCTTAATTACGAAGGTATGTGAGCGAATGTTATGCATCGAAATGTCATGAGATGAGCAACATTTAGCTTTGTCCCACTCCATGCTTCTTGAGGTACCTTCATTTTGAGACTGGTGGTTGGAGATATATTTAGGAAATAAACTGACAATGCTTCTTCTTTAGCCCAAAATATATTTGACATACATTTATCTTTGAGAAAGCTTCTTTCCATGTTCATTATTGTCTGATTTTTCCTTTCAACCACTCCATTTTGTTCTGTAGTATACCTGGTTGTAGTTTTCATGATGATGCCTTATGATTTGTAGAAATTTTCAAATTCTTTGGAGTTGTATTCTCCTCCTCCATCTAACTTGAGAAATTTTACATATTTTCCACTATTCTTTTCAAATTCAACTTTGAATTCTTTGAACTTTGCAAAAGTTTCACACTTGCATCTAAGAAAATAGATCCAAGTTTTCCTGCTAAAGTCACGAATAAGAATTATAAAATAAATGCTACCACCTATTGACTATGTTTGCATTGGTCCACATTGTAGTGTCCCCAAGGCTGAGCCCCGATGTAAACTATGATCTGAAAGAGATTGTAAATATGAGTATAGGCTGGTGAGCCAAGTTATGTATAAGCCAGTAGGCTTATGTGTTTGATTAGGTCAGAGAGCCTAAGGGTTGAAAGCCAAGGGCCTGGATTTTGTATTTGTATGTATGCAACACATAAATAAAATATAAACACCCGCCAGGTGCAGACCAACCACGATGAATGAGTGATGGGGGACTGAGCGTCCACAGGATGGGCAAGGAATTAGGGGCTGGAAGGTGGGAGAGGGGCTGAGTGATGAGCCTAGGGGCCAAGCCTAGGGGCTTAAACCTAGAAATAATATTTTATTATTGTTTCAAAAATATATGTGCATATTATTTTATCCTAAGTCCTTTTGGAAGGACACGTGATTTCCCAAGTGGTGGGAGGAAGGCGTACGGATGGAATGCATGCAGTTCCCAGGGTGATAAGTGTCAACCCTGGTGCATGCAAATAAAGCAGAAGAAGTAAGCCATGAGGGGGGGGATTCTCAGCCATTTGATTTGACTGCCCTGAGCGAGAACCGAGTTGGGAAGCCAGTATGCAAGAGACCCTCATGTAATCCTGAGACAGAAAAGAAAGCCTGTGTTTTGTCCTGAAGAATCCGTGTACACCCCTGTCCAGGAGCATGGAGTCTGTGTCTGTCTCTGAGAAATCCCATGTGCGCATTCCCTCAACAGGAAGCTTGTGTTACACTACAAAGTGGTATCTCCTTGTTGTTGGGGAAAAGTTGAGCTAGCCTATGCAGAAAACCTTGTTCTGAAATCATGATCGTGAGATCATCCTGTGACTGCTGAACCAGTTTGGGGAGCTTGTGTCTGGCTTCCCCATGGGTTGTTGTGGCCACATAGTTCTGGACTGCATGAGGCTTGTTGGCCTGTGAGCGATTCCTCCAGGTGAGAGAGTGCACAGAGGAAGGAGAGAGCTCCTAGAAGGAACCCTGTAGCTGCTACAGAGCCCGGAGACTTCTGATCTGGTCTATTCCTGTAACCCAAGTTAAGGGAGACTGGAAATTGAAGGACTGTCCAGGTGACAGAGAAGGTGCACTCTCCTGGGGTGGAACAGGCATGTGGGGAATTAGGGTCTATGGGTAGTGAGCATGGGAGATTCCTGGGAGAGAATTCCTTCCCTGTGATGTTTTCCCTGTAACCTCAACCTGAGTCTAAATTCCTTGCCCTAGGGTGGAGCTCGGTCCCAGCTCAGGGGTGACCCATTGTTGAGTTGAGGAGCAGTGAGGTCTACGGCTGGGAGGTTCATGGGAGGCCTGCACTTGGTTGGTGATTTCTATAGCTGTTAAAAGATAAGTATTCTGAATTATGCTTTGATCATGTTTTGCATGACTGAGTTGTTTATGTATCATGTTTTCTAGTGTGTAAATGAATTACTGTTGACTGCTATGGCTTGTTTAATTGTAGCAGCAACTTATATATTTTACTCTGAGATTTAAGTGTGTTTAATTGTTTAAATGCATGTGCTTATAATTCCAGTAAGATTTATGTAAAAATCCATGTATAGAATGGTAACTGAGAGGTTTGGAAACCTCGGTAGTGAAAAGGTACACTACAAAGTGGTATCATAGTGAAGGTTTCGACACTGAGCCTATATGGGCCAATGTAGTTGTCTTTGGACTGACAATGCAAAGGAAATTGGGTCTGGAAGGACAATTTCGGACCCTGGTTTGCTCCAAAGTGTCAAGGAGTTGCTAGCTGAGCTAGAGTAGAATGGTGGAGAAGAGCTGAGGAGAGCTCGAGAACACCTTTGTAAAATACAGGCATTTTCCATTTCTAATATAAACAACAGTAGTTTTTCCTGCATTATTCTGTCTTATATGCATGTTTGTGGGTGTTCTTTGTATATGATGTGAATGTATGTTATGTGGATGCATTCTGCAGGAGTTTATGTGTTGTTATCATGCAATTGCAGGGAGTGTGTTTGATTTCAGGTTGAGGATCTTTGGGGTTTCATGTCTGGAGGGCATGACAGAGTGTTGTAGACTCTGAATATCGGTGCATGAGTGCACTTCTGAACACTGAGGAGTCAGACAAGGTCGTGCTGAGGCACAGGAACTGAGAATCAACAACTCAGGAAGATGAAAGACCTTTGAGGTTGCTGAACACCTCAGGAGGTAAGGCTGTGTAGCTAAGACATAGTTGCATACAAAATTCTGCTGTGAATTCTGTAAAGCTCTACCAAGTGGGCATTGAGCACAAGTGCAAGGAGTGCACAGAAGAAGAACTTTGTGGTGAGTTCGGAGAAGACCAGAATCACTGAGGATTCTGAGAAGCTCTGCTAGGAGGGCATCGAGCAAGTGCAGAGGGAACCCAGAACTACTGGATGTTCTGTGGAGAATGGATTCCGCCAGGAGGGCTTCGAGGAAGCGTGTAGATAGGCATCGAAAAGGAGAGAACTCTTTGAGTTCTATGTTGTGAAAGGAGAGTCCATTGAAGGGTCTCCACTGGGTTACTAAATACCCAAAAAGACTCAGCAAGAAGTTGCTTGAGCAGCAGGACAACAGGAAGAGACTGACAACTGTTGGATATCACATAGAAATCCAGTCAACCATCGGATCGGGAGAAGGCGCATGACGTTTAGCCTCAGGAGGAGGAGCACATGAGGAGAAAGGATATGGGCCATTAGATCTAGGATAGATACCTGACAACCATCAGATATGGAGAATTTGCATGGAGGTTAAGTCCTCGGGAGACAGGAGGAGGAATCCCGACAGGGGTGGAACCATTGGGATATCGACCGTCGGAGAATTGGAGTTCTTGAGGTCGTAAGAAACAAGACCTTTTAGGTCTCAAAATAGCGATAAGATCTGGACCGTCTGTTGGATAGAGAGACACGTGGAAGAGATCAAGCGCCCGTTGGCATATCACCAATTAGGAAATCGGAGTTCCTGAGGACAAGGGAACTAGGGAATTAGATGTGCCAAAATCATGACGTAATCGGGATCGTCTATTGGAGGGATGCATGACAGCAATCGAGCACCACCCAAGAGAGCCTGATAGGAGGTCAATCATTGAAGAATCAGGATATCGAAGATCCTGGGAGCAAAGGTTTTGTGTGTAGCAGAATCGCGAAACGTGATTTCCCGATCGGATCGGGACTGTCCATTGTGCGTGATGCGTGTCAGGAGATCCCAAGAAGTCGGGGATCGGGAAATCAGGGTTTTCGAAGACAAAGAAACCTCATCACTGGGAATCGTGATCTGTAGTATCTTGATAGTGACGTAAGCATTGTGGGACCTACAGAGTCAGAGTGGAGGACAGGTGTCCATCATTCAGGAAGAGTCGGGAACTCTGTGTGCAAGAGGTCGGGAAATCCGTAGAGAAAATCTCGATACAATCAGAGTCGTCCATCTGTAGGATAGGTGGAAAGCATCGAGAGCCATCAACGTTTGGCCCCATCAGGAAATCGGGAATCCCAGGGACATGATGTTTAGGCACTTTGAATTCGCGATCCGTGAAACCCTAATGAGTGGGGAACAACTATCAGCACAGCAAGGCAGGATGACAGAGGCATAGTGGAGGCCAGTTGTCCATGACCCAGAGGAAGTCGAGAATTGGGATATCGCGGATCCCATAAGCAACTGCGCTTTGATATTGCAAATGTTGAAACCCCGACGGGGTAAGGTAGAGTTCATATGATATCGTTCATGCAGACCAGGGGCTAAGCCAGGAGGGCTAGCCAGTGTAAAATCACATCGGGGATCAGAGGATCTGGGGTTGCATACATGTGCATCACAACATCACAAACCCCAAAACCCCAATAGGAGGATTGATACACATCAAGGGAGTGGTCATATGGTGAGGATATAGCTCGAAGGGCTAGCACAGAAGGAGCCATCGGGGATCAGAGATTCACGAGTCGGGAGGACTTGTGAATTTTGACATCGCAAGTGTTGAAATTCCGATAGGAGGAGCCGTGACAAGAGGTAAGGCCACGGTCGTGGGGTAATGGTCATGAGGACCTAGAGCTAAGTCAGGAGGGCCAGCGCATGGAGAAAAGAGCTCATCGAAGAATCGATGATCGGGAGTTCGAGGGGACAGAGGTTCGTGACATTGGAGATCACAAAACCCCGAATCTCGATAGGGTGATACAAGGCTGTGGTCATGTGAAGATGGTCGTATGGACTAGGGCATAGCCAGGAGGGGCTAAGGCCAAGTAAAAGCACATCGGTGATTCGAGGATTGGGAGTTCAAAGGGTCAGTGACTCTCGACAACATAAATTTCAAACCCCAAAGCCCGATAAGAGTTTTCCCATTTGGAAATTGTCCACGACAAGTGCCAGGGCCGTGCAGAGGAAAGGAGGAAGACCTATGGGTCGAATATTGACCAACAATTCCAGCAGGAATCAAAGGAGCCACTTCGGCTCAACAGTAGGATTTAGAACGATCCTGTGAGCGGAAGGTCCGGTGAAGAGATCCTGCGAGGTGATAGGTAGGACCTCTCTACGTCAAGTGGTATAATCGAGTAATTGAGTAGAGATTCCACTCAGGAATCTAAAGAGACAATTCAGCTCAGAAGAAGGGAATTGAATGATCCTATGAGCAGGAGAGTGCAACGGAGTGTGGTCGCGACTTGATCGCCTGCGTTCTCAAAAATTTCGAAATGCGAATTGTCGATTCGCGAGGAATTGATTTGGACCGTCGAATCCGGAAAGTTGTGGACCTTGATCTAAGGAAAATGGGGTTCAAGAGTTTGGACCTCGAGAAAAAGGAGGAGAGCTAGTCCTCGAAGTCACAAAGGGTAAAGTCCCAAAGCGATCGGAGGTTGGGGTCCCAGGTCATAGCTAGAGGTCACACTGGTGGAAGTTAAAGGAAGAGATAGCACGCGCTAGACTCTTGTTTCTAATTTTTGGGATAGAGAGAGTCGAGGGTAACTCATATCTAAGCACCCAATACATGAAGTCCCGAAACACCTTATGGATAGGCACGTGGTCATAGCCGATGGCCATGTGGGAGAAACTTGTGCCACCGCTAGTTCTTGCAAGAGATTTTTCACGCAAGGCTTGTAGTTTTGCTGCGTGGAGGTTCTAGTAGGAACCCAAAGAGCTGCTCCAACTCAAAGAGATGAAGACCCATTGACTGGGAGGTCAACAGACCCCATTGAGGTAGGAAAACTACATTGAAGGTACTTAGGGCATGAATAATCATGCACAATGATTATAGTGGAGAGCATAAGAAGATTTAGGAATCCTGGAAGAATGGAATGCTTCTGGGATCCACAAGAAAAAGTGTTAAAGGGAGAAAGAAGTTGTTGCAATTTATAACAACAATTATGTTTTGGCTTGTTTGGACAGCCAGAGGAAAGAATGCTTGCAAGTTGCAAGTGTTTTTGGTAATGTCGTTGCACAATGAAGAAAGCAACAGAGAGCTCAAGAGCTAGTTATAAGTCTGATAAAAGAAGCATGGAAGCTTCTACTGCTATCAGATATTCAGGTAGTATAAATTTTAATGGCAGTCACGCAGGTAAGAGTTTTATCACTCTTTTTGCATAATTGTTGAAAGGAAATTATGGTAAGAATTTCCTCAGCCATAACTATGTTATTAAATCACATGATTATATTATTTGAATGCATACCACCGGATGTGGTAAAGGCTGTAGGCCTGTGTTAATTCAAATCTTTTTAGCTTTTGAATGAACACATCAACATAGTAGAATGTCATGTTAATTTGGTTATGGGGTAATAACCAAAGAATTAAAAGATGATAATTTGTTACAAGAATGAATCCCAGAAAGCTAGTCATGTATGAGACCAGGACATGGTTGGACATGGTAAGGTACAGATATGGAAAGGTTATGGGCCACACCAAGTACTAAAAGCTTCCTACTTTTAAATAAACTTGGGCTGCAACCTTTTTGCTAACATTAATGGACACCGCATAATTATATTCTTGGTGTAGTGTTTGGGTCGGAAAGGAAGGCATCCAGTTATTTGGAAAGATAAAGGGAAGTGTATGAAGAGTGTGGCAGCACATTGGCCAGAATTCCAACCCATGGAGGGTGAGATACATGACTGAGACAAAGAGAATTATGTAACTCAATGCAAGGTGCACTGAATAAGAATGCATTGAGAATCACACTCGTGCATAATAAGTGATATAATTGCATACTAAGTGCAATGGTTGAATATGTTTGGTAAGTACATGCATATATATATATTATTGCATGGAAATAATTATGTTGATGACTGAAATGTTGCTAACCCCTGAAATTGAGAACATTTCAGGAACTGTTAAACACTGCAACATGAAAGTTACAAGTCAAGTAGTCACAAGAATGGAGACTACATAAAAATGTTATGTTCAGAAAATTGAAATAATGAACTTACTATTGTTAATAGTGGACATGCATATGCATAGAATGACGAGTCATTCTATTGGTCAAGTTGTTTGGTAATTGTGATTGAATTTCCAGGTGCAGAAATTCTAAGATTATTGCATAAGATGTTGTACATAAAATAGTGACAATTTGTTGGCAGTATGCAAGATGAAGTCTTGCAGGAAAATTGTAGGTAGTTTTGTGCCTGTGGAAAAATCACAGGGATGAATGCATTCATAATGTGGCAACAACCAAGATAAATCATGAAATATGATGTCATATTTTTGGAATAAAAGTTGAATCTCCTTTCGAATTAATTGGAATTCCTAAATGAATTCTTGTATGTACTCTCATGATAACTGCATGTGGTTGATGCAGATGAGATGATGTTCATAAAAGTTAAATTGTTGGCTACAAAGAGTATCTCGGGAAGATGCTTCTTGGAAACCTTTGAGAGAAGTTGGAACTCCCGGAGCCACGGTGCTCTAAGACTTCCGGTCCGGTCTATTCCTACGACCCAAGGTAAGGGAGATTGGCACCTGAAGGACTGTCCAGGTGATAGAGAAGGTGCATTCTCCTCGGGTGGAACAAGCATGTGGGGAATGAGAGACCGTTGGATGGAGTACTGCCAAGGTTTGAATGGTTGGAGTGCTACTGAGGTCTGGTACCTTGGCCTAGACCATGTGGATAAGGATTGTGGACTATGGCTATCTTGGGAAGCCATTACATGATGGAGTCATAGCTCTACTCTGGGGTGGGAGGTCTTCTCACTCAAAAGATTAGTACAATTCTCTATTTTATTATATGATGTGTATATTGTATACAATTTTAATGTTATTGAATTTGTTGGTATATACATACATATACATTGCATAAATGATTGCATTACTACACCCACGACTATACCTAAGGTATCTCATATTTCATTACTTAAGAAATCTATATACTTGATGCTAATCATGTAATCGATTGGAATATGATTCAGGTGGAACCAGAAAGTGTCCTGCAAGTGGACAGGAAAAGCAAGCAGCTCCGGAATCGAGCTATAGAACTTGTAAAGGTCCAGTGGACCTGGTATGGTCTTGAAGATGCGACATGGGATCATGAAGAAGTTATGCAGGCAGAGTACTCGCATCTTTTTGAAAATTTTGAAGGACACACAGAGGCAGTGTAAGATGCACTGAGGACAGTGAAAAAATAAGAGGAGGGGGATTGTAGTGTCCCCAAGGCCAAGCTCCAATGTAAAATATGATCTGAAAGAGATTGTAAATATGAGTATAGGCTGGTGAGCCAAGTTATGTATAAGCCAATAGACTTATGTGTTTGATTAGGCCAGAGAGCTTAAGGGTTGAAGGCCAAGGGCCTTGATTTTGTATCTGTATGTATGCAACATATCAATAAAATATAAACACCCGCCAGGTACAGACCGACCACAATGAATGAGTGATGGGGGACTGAGCGTCCACAGGATGGGCAAGGAATTAGGGGCTGGAAGGTCGAAAAGGGGCTAAGTGATGAGCCTAGGGGCTAAGACTAAGGGCTTAAACCTGGAAATAATATTTTATTATTGTTTCAAAAACATATGTGCATATTATTTTATCCTAAGTCCTTTTGGAAGGACACGTCATTTCCCAAGTGGTGGGAGAAAGGCATATGAATGGAATGCATGCAGTTCCCAGGGTGACAAGTGTCAACCCTGGTGAATGCAAATAAAACAGACGAAGTAAGCCATGAGGGGGGGATTCTCATCCATTCGATCTGACTACCCTGAGTGAGAGCCAAGTTGGGAAGCCAGTATGCAAGAGACCCTCGTGTAATCCTGAGACAGAAAAGAAAGCATGTGTTTTGTCCTGAAGAATCCGTGTACACCCCTGTCCAGGAGCGTGGAGCCTGTGTCTGTCTCTGAGAAATCCCGTGTGCACATTCCCTCAATGGGAAGCCTGTGTTACAATACAAAGTGGTATCTCCTTGTTGTTGGGGAAAAGATGGGCTAGCCTGTGCGGGGAACCTTGTTACAAAATTATGACTGTGAGATCATCCTGTGACTGCTGAACCGGTTTGGGGAGCTTATGTCTGTTTTCCCCGTGGGTTGTTTTGGCCATGTAGTTCTGTACTACGTGAGGCTTGTTGGCCTGTGAGCGACTCCTCCAGGTGAGAGAGTGCGTAGAGGAAGGAGAGAGCTCGTGGAAGGAACCCTGTAGTTTCTACAGAGCCTAGAGACTTCCGGTCCGGTCTGTTCCTGTAACCCAAGGTAAGGGAGACTAGCAACCAAAGGACTATCCATGTGACAGAGAAGGTGCACTCTCTTGGGGTGGAACATGCATGTGGGGAATGAGGGTATGTGGGCAGTGAGCGTGGTAGATTCCTGGGAGAGAATTCCTTCCTTGTATTGTTTTCCCTATAACCTCAGCCTGAGTCTAAATTCCTTGCCCTGGGGTGGATCTCAGTCCCAGCTCAGGGGTGACCCACTGTTGAGTTGAGGAGCAGTGAGGTATACGGCTGGGAGGTTCGTGGGAGGCCTGCACTTGGTTGGTGATTTCTACAGCTGTTAAAAGATAAGTATTATGAATTATGCTTTGATCATGTTTTGCATGACTGAGCTGTTTATGTATCATGTTTTCTGCTGTGTAAATGAATTATTGTTGACTGATATGGCTTGTTTGATTATAGCAACAACTCATATAGTTTACTCTAAGATTTAAGTGTGTTTAATTGTTTAAATGCATGTGCTTATAATTCCAGTAAGAGTTATGTAAAAATCCATGTATAGAATGGTAACTGAGAGGTTTGGAAACCTCGGTAGTGAAAAGTTACACTACACACATAGGTCAGTGTGAACCAACTATAATTGTTGTTTGGATTGAGTGGAGGACTGTGGAAAACTAGTTCTCTTATGTTTTCCAAGAATGAAAGACTCACATGGGGGATTTTTCTCTTTGAAGATAGGTAGAACTTTGACCATGGAGTGCTTCTATAGAAGACTTAGACTATGAAAGGGTAGATGTCTAAATATTCTATGACAAACCATAGTTTCATTGGGGGTGGATGTACTTTGTGCATATGATTGATCAGATTTGCAGTTCTGAGGGTTAGGGGAAACATTCTATTCCTAGTCATGTGGATTTTAGAAATCAATTTTCTATGGGGGGTTTTATCATATATCCTACATGATGCTCCTTCAAAAAGTACGTTATATCCATGTTCAATTGGTTGTCCTACACTTAATAGATTATGTTTCATATCTCGAACATGATAGACAATGTTTATGTATTTCTTTACATTTTGTTTAGTGAGAATAGGTACAGTTCCTTTTCCTTGAAATTTGACTAAGGAATCATTTCCAAGTGTAATATCAAATGGAATTGAATAATAAATGCATGAGAGTAAATCCTTGTTACCTATCATGTGATTTTTTCAACCATTGTCCAGTAACCAAAGATATTTATGTTGTTCTTCAGTCTTGTGGCATGAGGGAAACATACCATATGAGGTTTCTCCTTCATGATGTGAGACATGTGCTTTGCCTAAGAGCTGATATGATTTCTTCTTCTGACATTCAAATCCATAGTACCCATAATTTTTGCAGTAATAACATTTTATGTTTGATTTTTCATTTGATCTTCTCCCTCTACCTCTTTGAGGATGGAAAATATGATTCTAGTTATGTTGTTTGTGACCTTGGAAATTATGATTCTGGTTATGTTGTCAGTGACCTTGGAAATTATTATTATGTTTCTTTTGTCTATGACCTTCACTTGAGTGATGGTTACTTAGACTTCTCCCTCTTCCATGGTGACCTCCTCCTCTTCCTCTGCCTCTCCCTCTACTGAAGGAGAATTGAGTCTTGAAGGAATTGGCTATCGAATCTTCTTCAATATGTAGTCTGGTCTCATGTGTTAATAGAGAGCCCATTAATTCATCCATTGAAAAATTTGACAGTTCCTTGGATTCAAGGATAGTTGTAACAACCATTTCAAATTTATTTGGTAGACTTCTGAGGAATTTCTCAACAACTCATTGATCAGGGATGGCTTCACCAGTCAATATGATCTGGTTTACAATTCCCATGACTCTGGTCATAAATTGATCAATGTTTTCATACTCTGTCATTTTTAAAGTCTCGAAATGCATCCTCAAGGTCTGTAGTTTAACTATTTTGATCATGTAATTTCCTTGGTAAGATGATTTAAGGATGTCCTAGGCCTGTGATTATTTCCAGAGTGCATGATCTCCTACCATGTGTGAAGAAGGTCATAGGGTTGGTCAAATGTCTGGGAAAATCCTGAAAGATCATAAGGGGAGGAATTTTGAAAACTGGGACGTGTGTTGGTCATCAACTCAAGTCCCAAAAAGATGAAATAACTAGAAAGAAAGGTCATGAGTTTGGTATTTCAGGTTTCATAGGTAAAAGAGGTAAGGTGCTCGTCAACAGGATTCACGAAATCGCAAAGCCTGAAACCTAGAAAAGACGAAAAACCGTTGAGGAGCCAAAGATTGATAAACATGTCAGGATTCGGGAATTCGACACTTTAACGGATAAGAAATCAGCGCGGTTGTAGATAAGATCCTAAGAATATCTCGACTCGAGGGTAGGGGGTTCACATCAGTTGTGGTATTAGAGCTTAGAAATATTTCTTTGCTTTCTGTAGAAGAGAAAACAAGAATTTTACAACCATGCCACCGAGAATAAGAGACAGGCAAATACCTGATCCACCATAGGAAAGGGAAATGCCAAGAAGAAGAGACAGGCAATTACTTGACCCGGCAAGGGAAAGTGAGATGCATGAATTACTTTCCAAGCTTGATGCCATGGAGACATCAGAGAGGCACATAATTGATGCTAGGGATATCAACAAATCTAAAAGTGAAAATGAAGATGGAACCGAGGAAGTTGCAGTCGAAGATGCTACGGAAGAACGCCTATTCAGGGTTGTTGCAATGATAGGTTCCAGGAAAAAAATGGAGATTCCCATGTATGAAGGAAACTTGGATGGTCAGGAGCTTCTAGACTGGATAAGAGCTCTGGATAAATATTTTGACTATGAAGATATCGAGGAAGACAAGAAGGTCAAATATGTTGTCACACGACTTAAAGGACATGCAACAATATGGTGGGATGAACTGCAGGCTGACAGGCACTACAAAGGTAAGAAGAAAATCAAAATTTGGGATAGAATGGTCACAAATATGAAAGACAAATTTATACCCTAGGATTATCAAATTACTCTATTTTGTAGAATGCATAATTTGAGGTAGAAGCTGATGTTAGTGAAAGATTATACTGAGGAATTCTACAAGATAAACATCAAAGCAGATCATCAGGAAAGTGATGATGAAAAGGTTGCCAGGTACATGAATGGTCTAAGATACGACATTCAGGGCGAGATAAACATGATGACCCTTAGAAATGTGGAGGATTCTTACCAAATGGATCTGAAAGCTAAAGATGAAGAAGATTGGACCATGAAAAATCATAAAGAAATTTGGGGCAAATGCATATAAGATCGAATTACCCGATGGGATCGAAATTTCACCAATATTCAACATCTCATATTTGTACCCTTATAGAGCTGAAAAAATAGAGGAAGAGAATGAATAGAAAGAAGTTCAGTGGAACAAACAAATGCCTGTAGTTGCAAAGCTACATATGGAATGTATAATTGATAAGAGGGTCAGCAGGAAGACCAAGAGGAAAGAGTATTTTGAATACTTGGTCAAATGGAAGGGACATCCAATTGAAGATGCCAGTTGGGAGGATGAAGAAGAAATTCAGAAGCATGGATAGACCATGCAAGAGCTCATGAATAGGTGTTCATGAAAATTTTCAAAAAAGGGAGTATGATGCAACAGCATCTAAAGAAGCCAGCCATGTGAGTATGAAGGCAGAAGACAACTGGGAAGTGCAACACACATTTTACATGTTTTGAAAATATTTTTGAAGCATTAATGAAATTGTTAAAGGGAAGCGTACTTGTGTATTGTAAATAGATCATGAACGATTTTCTCTCATCTATAGGGGGTAGAGGCATTTATGCATAATTAATGAAAGTAGGTAGGTTTGAGTTAGAGATTAGACAGCTTAGAAGAATAGGAGCGAAAACGACTATAGACACCCTCATCTTTGTATCATTGTATCATTAGAGAATTAGCATAGAGCAATAGAAGGGAGATTTGTAGCAGAGAGTTGAGAAGAAGAACTCATGTATATGATCTTTGAATTAATATATAAAGTTTTAATTTAGATCTATGGTGTGATGATATTTTCTGCTTGTACATTTTATGCTATCTGTTATGCATTTTCTTTAGTACTGTGAATGTATGATTACATGTTGAATGTTTAAAATCTTAGAGAAGGAGAATGAGTTTCAATTGATTCTCTTCCTGAGTGAGAGAATTTCCTGCGAGGAGTGTAGTAAAACATATGCAAGGAGTGTGTTGACGAAGGTTTAGAGTTCATCTCTGAAATCTCAAAAGGGATACCATTGTTCTCATTTCCACAGAAGTGCAGGCAAAGCACAAGAGTCGTGCAAGGTGTGTGCAAGCTAGATAAAACCTTAGAATTTATAAACTAAGGTTGAGATATTGAAATACTATTGTTGCAGAGAAAGTGTGCAACATCAGGGGTTCAAATACGCTGAGGTATTTGAAGGGTTGTCACAAATAGTGCATGCAGAAGTCTTCTTGAAGACTTGAGTTGTGAATAAAACTTAGAAGGGTTAGGACCTTTGAATCATTCAAGAGAAAGCGAGAAGACCAAGTGGTGTGTAGAAGCCACGTCACAGGGAAGGATCGCAGAGGTGATTTTTGAACTGGAGGTTCTTGAGGAGGAATTGAATGATCAAAATTCTCTGAGGGGAACTCCTGAAATACCAAGGACCGTAGGATCCAAGAAAGTTGTGAGGAAGTTAAGCATTGGACAGATCCACCTTCGAAGGGCAGGATTTAACGTGGACTGTTGATTTCGATCATTGGACCATCAAGATCATTTCAGAATTTTGGGGGTCATAAGTCCAAGTGTGGATGAAACCTGTGGTTGATCAAATCCCTAAAATGCGAAAAGAGTTTTCATGTATAAAGGCGAAGAACGACGAGGTCAGAATTTTGGAACTTCAGAATTCCGGGTTTCGAAGGTCCTGAGGATGAGTGATCGGGACACAGGAGGGAGGAAAGTCTGAAACCAAAAGTTGTGATAGGACATTTTTTTGGCATTTCGAGATCTAGGATCTCGAGGAGGTAGTTATTAGAATCGAGAGAATCACAAACTCCTGGTACACAAAATCGTGGCAACCGTCAGATCTAGGGAAGAACCATAGTCGTTGATCTCTTTATAAGTGGGATAACACCATTTCGGTGTTTTGGGGTTTGGCTCATCAAGAATCCTGATGACAAGGGACAAGACATAGTGAAAGGGAAATCTTGAAGTCCCGAAGCGCAATAGAACTTAAGGGGGATTTTTAGGATTTTGGCAATTCGGGTTTTGGGACTCCGGGAGTCGAGAGGTAGAGTTGTACATCATTGCAACTCTCAAAATCGGGAAGAGTAGGAAGCCAAAAAGGAAGGTTCCCAGGTAATTGTGGGAGGACACGTGTGACGAAGGTCATAGGATTGGTCAAACGTCGAGGAAAATCCCAAAATATCATAAGGGGAGGAATTTCGGAAACCGGGAAATCATAAGGAAAGAGGGACATGTGTTGGTCATCCACTCAAGTCCTGAAAAGACGAAATAAGTGGCAAGAAAGGTCATGAGTTTGCCATTTCAAGTTTCAAAGGTCCAAGAGGTAAAGTGCTCGTCGACAGGATTCATGAAATTGTGAAGCTCGAAACCCCCAAAAAACAGAAAATCGTTGAGGAGCCAAAGATTGATAAACATGTCAGTATTCGAGAATTCAACAATTTAGGGGATAAGAGATCAGCGTAGTTGTAGAGAAGATCTTGAGAAGGTCTCAACCCGAGGGCAGAACCCGAGGGCAGGGGGTTTGGGTCAGAGAGAGAGAGAGAGAGAGAGAGAGAGAGAGAGAGAGAGAG
>ML777001.1:423702-434047 GCA_009831015.1 Picea engelmannii
ATGGAGAGAGGGAGAGAGAAAGAGAGAGAGAGAAGGGAGGGACAGGGGGGCACAAAGAGCGATAGGGGGAGGGGGAATGAGAGAGGGATAAATGGATAGGGGGAGGGAGAGAGGGAGAGGGGGAGGGGGAAAGGCAAAGGGATAAAGGGAGAGGGGGAGAGAGAGGGTGTTACACATCAACATTACTCACTTTGATAAGTGTCACAAGTGTTGCATGTTCCTCACAATTGTCACAAGTGTCGTATGTTGTTCTCAAATATCACAAATGTTGAACAAAGCATACTACCACAATGACGACACTAAGGAGACACTTAGAATATCTCAAAAACCTAATTTGTAGGAAGAGGGATGGTTAACTAAAGGCATGTATCTCTTCCCACCTGAAAGAATCTTTCAAATTAAATCTTTAGAAGGGAGCGCTCCCCTACATCACCCTTAGGAGCGTTGGTGCTACCCTACAAGGTACTGGGGAGTGTTATAACACCAAATTTCCCCTTTGAAGGAGTGCTACATATCTTTAGAGCATTGGAGCCCCCCTTGAGACTACTAGGGAGCACTATTGCACCCTGATTCCCCTTTTGAGGGAGTGTTGTCTAATCTAGGCAACAGTTGATCTGTTGAGGAGAAAAAGGGGAAAATCTTTCAAGTTTGGAACGTAGTTGCATTCGAATTCTTGGTTCAACCATGATCTTAGCAGAAGATCGCTGATCTAAGGATGGAATTCCTCAACTTACCCTAAAGATACCTCAAGAGGTTAAGCCTCTCTAAACCTATATAAGAAGGCTCTATCATGGTGGAAAGGGGGAAGAATTGCAAGCATGAAACCTATGATCTCATAGGAAACGCATGGTGAACTGGAGAAGAGTAATCAGTGAAGTTGCTGTCATCTAGGTCATGGATATTTCGAGAAAGGGTTAGATAAAGGGGACTTGACAAAGCTGTCTCATTCACATCTATGGTTGTAAGCTACTTCTGTCATTGTTCTCATTAATATGACACGTTTGGCGTGTTTCTTTCTGGTTTTTGTTTGATCTTACATGAGATCATCTCTGATAGATAGATCTATTTTCAAGCTAATATAGATAGAGTAGGAAGTGGTCATACTATTGTTTGTCTATAGAGCTCATCGAGGAGCGGAAGATCAGAGCTCAACTCGGAGCATGCAGGGACAAACGACGATAAAAGGTACTTATTTTCTCCTTCTTCCTCATGAATTAGTTCATATAGATCTGAAAGGAAGTTAGTGTCCATGTTAACCATCTTCTATATTAAGATTTAAGAGTCTAGTTCTCAAGAGAAGATCTACCTATCCGTAGGGAGATTTTCCTTCAACAAAAACTGGCGACTCCGCTGGGGAGGAATCAAAACTTTCTTTGTTTTGTTTTTCCTCATAGGCCTTGTATTACCTTTATTTTATTAGACATTGTTCACCCCTTTATAACTGATTGAATTTTTTGATTGACTCTTCACTCCATCACACTTAGCTTGATTGCAAAAATTCCATTGAAATTTTGGGTTTTTTGGACTTTTTTCTGAGCTTTAGGACTCCAATGCTCCCCTGCCTTCTTAGAAGAGCACAAAAACTCCCTTAAGATGATGGAAATAGATTTATAATGCTCTAGTGGCCCTTATACCAGAGTACCAGCCCTCTTTTGGCCAAAAACCTTTCCAGAATTGCTTCTTCCAGAGTCTAGCCTCTGTATTTCAGTTGCTAAGCTTCCTTGGGATTCAATGATTCTTCTTTTGACCTTTGACATACTTCATCTTGAGAAGTAAACATATTTTTTCTCAGATTGTATGCCCTTCTTCATTCTTTCTAAGTTTTTTCTGTTGAGAGCTAGAAATCAATCCGCTACTTTTTTCCTCTCCTATCCGACTGAGCGGGAACTCTAGTGAAGGAGATATGAAGTGTGTGACTCTTATCACTTGGTTTTTTTGAAGGTCATTGTTCTTTGAACACTTCATTTTTGTGTGAATTGTTTGGTTATTGCATTGTTATTTTTTGTTCTATGTTTACTTGTTGCTTCAATCATAGCAAGAGGGTGTCTGTTGTGTGTGAGAAATCTGATCATACTTGTCTGAATCTCCTTGATATGAAAAGGTATTTGATAGGAGAAGTTTTTCGCATTGAATTAGTTATCATTCACATACAAATGGAAAATTTACATTTTAGTGCTTGATTTGCATATTAGAAGGCATTTTTCGAAAAGGTTTTAGTGTTTCACCGGCTTTGATTGAGAACCAATTGATAGAGGATTTTTCATATTAGTGTTTGAAAGTGAAAATGAATCCTTCTCTTTCTCTTAAATAGTTGTTCATTGAAAAGAAATGATTGCTTATCATCTTTCATACATCTTTTTGGGCATTGAGTCATCATTCCATTAGTTTCACTTTCATACACCCTTTGAGTAAAGAACATCTATAAAATGAATGTTGACTAAAATTTATCTAGAACATTTTTGTTTATAGGATCTTCCACCAATAGTAGACTAGGGTTAGCACTTTGGATTAGGTTGTAAGAATAACTCTCCAAATTTTCCAAAACAAACATTAGCATCTTGAGCTAGGGAGATTCAAATACAATTGTCGTATAAGTCTTCCTAGGATCCCCCTCTCACACAGGGGTTACACACGAGGTCGGACTCGAGAAAGCTACGAAGATTATCCCTCCGTAGTTTGACTGATTGTAGTAGTCAGATCGTATTATGGGGATCGCTTAAAGGTATACCCACAATGTTGAGTGGAATCCTTTCAAGCTGATTTCGGGCTAGATACCCTACCCGTACGTTCCAACTGTACTGTCTACTGTACCCGCCTAGGGGCTAATTGCGAATTGGTAACCTTAGTGGCCATAATATTTAGGGTCTTACACAAGGTGGCAGTGAAGGGAAGTCTCACTGTACCTGGAGAAAGCATTGGTCAAACTCACTCGGGCTCCTTGGAGGGTAAATCCACAATTACTGTGTGGAAGCTTGCACCAAGGCATAAGTCTGTTATGTAGGTCGCCATTGTAACTGTTCCACCATATCCCTACCCCTTCTCGACTTGATCACACGACGTTGGATTTCATCACCAACTAGTATGGTCATCGAGAGAAGTTTTGTCTGCTTGGTTGATTCTTAGATTTCTTAGCGCATGTTGTTTCTTCGTGTTAGTTGGCCCTATATTTTTAGTGTGATCTGTTATTCTCCACAATTGATCCTGTAAACGATAAATTTCTTTGCCGATCACGTAGGATGCAAGGGCTGCCTCCGGAAGGCTATCAACCCTTACCTTCTAACCCTCCAGAGGAAAACTACCGTAGAGAGGTAGAAAATCCATGTGACGCTGGAAGTACTATTGCTCCCCCATTAGATAACCCAGAATATGCTTTGGGCACGATTGAAAATCCCACCACACCTGTGTCGGTAACTCCTCTTGAACCACTTTTGGTTTGTTTAGACTCCCTTGGGAACGTCATATATGAAGAAGTCCCATAATTACCAGAGAGGATCTTTACTAAAACATATATGGGATCCATGGAACCAATCTTTTGTGATGAATATAGGACTCCTGTTCATCCTAGCACCGCAGTTGAAACCCATCCCAGACCTACTCATTATGTATGGAGAACTTCATCGAGACGCGATATCTATGAACATTTTGAATCTATTCGACAACCATTTCCTCCTCATGACCCTCCTAGTGAGACAGGACCATCCGGTCAAACCATGAATCACCCAATCGATCAGGTAATGCACTCTACTGTCATGCCAGCACAAGTCCATGTTAATGCTGGACTCATCACCTCTACTCTCCCCCAAAGCACTTCAATATCTACCCCTATTTCTACAAGTCTTTACTCTACAACACTACATGTTCCGCATGATCCTGCTGGGACATCTTCTCACCTGAGAATGCAGACCCCTGTTGGCCAGACACAACTGGATGGAGGGAAACCACCATCCAACATACCTTTCCCTCCTCAAGGACTACCTTTCCATGACGAGCCTGCCCCTCCCAGGGGACAAACCCATTTTCATACTCCTCTTGGAGGGCAACCTCCATTTTCCAGTCACACCACGGTGATAAATCCAGCGCTGGCAGGGGGGCAACCCTCATTTGCTGGAAACCCTTCACAATCCTGGGGAGTATCTTCAGGAGGCACTTTTACTCAACCCCATGTTGGGGGACACTTGTATGATAACCCACTAGGAGGAGTATCCAATCATGTCCCTCCAAGAACATCTTACGAGAAATATTATCCGGGTGGCATCCAAAACACCACCTGGAGTTCTCTGGGACCATAGTCTTATCCTCCTCATGGGCCTCATTTGTATCCACCTCTGGGATCTACTCCTTGCCATTCTCAAGGCCAAAATTTTTATCCTCCTCATGGGAAAATAAATCACCCATCCTATAATGTTCAAAACCCACCGGGTTATGCCCATGTTTCTCATGCACCACTGAATCCTTCTTATCCTGGCCAGCAAAAACCGTATGTAGGAGGACCTACTGGTTACAACTATCCATCTAGAATAGTCTATGGTGTTACTGGTGTTCCTATTCCACACCAGTATCATTTGCACATTAACTGACAACTACCTTTCCTTGCGACTCTGGATCTCCTAGACTTGTCTCAGTTAACTAATGATCCTATTTCTCATTCACCAGTTTAGCTAGTCATTTCATCGAAGCTTCCTTTTGATATTCTGAAGTTTGATGGAAACCATGGTGAATATCCTAACAACCACATGATGACTTTCCATTTGTGGTGTTCATCAAACTCCCTCATGAATGATTTTGTACATTTGCGTCTTTTCCAGCGAACACTTACCGGTTCGGCAACAAAGTGGTATATTTAACTACCATGTGCTTCTTTTCATGATTTCAATTCCCTTTCCATGTCTTTCCTCATGTACTTTCAACTACCTATTCTCTACGAGACAGGTACTGAACTCTCGACCTCCCTTCATCAAACCAACTGTGTGCATATCTATGACCATATTCATGAGTGGAGGTGACGACGAAGGATGATCAAGGCAGTCATTCCTGACATGCTCTTGGTGAAATGGTTTACTAAATCACTGTTACCCTCGATCGATCGTGATGTCACTATGGGTGGTGTGGTCACAGAGGAACAAGCCATTTCTCGGGCTCAATACTTAGACTTGGTTTATTCCCAATCTGGTACTTTGTATGATTTTCTTCCGAATGCTACTCGAGATAATACCGATCCTTCTAAGCCATCATCCTCATCTCATGTGGATGGTGTTATCGGTTCCATCAAATCCAAATCAAATATACCCTTGTCTACCTCCCCCTAAACTCAAATATCTAAGGTGAATGCAGTTCAATATGCCCCTTCACAACATTCTGAAGGTAAGAATAAGACAAAGAACAAATCAAAAAGTAATAACGAACAACCCAAGAATCAAACACCTACTACCGAAAAGCAACCACAACGGAAATTGAAATTCCCTTGTATCATTTTTGGTGACGATAACTACACTTGCGATTGTCCACTTCACAATGAAGTGGCCAAAATTTTCCAAGGGAAGTCACAACCCGTTGTGCTTACTCAGCCTTTTCCACAGCAACAATCCATGGTTGCTCAAACCCCTTCTTCTGGGGGCAGTTCTAGCGATCCTAATGATGAAGCCTTGTCAAGTGCACATATTTATATGTTTAATGGGATTAATTTGACCACTCGCTCTAAGACCTACGAAACACCAGGTAACCCTGACAAAGGAAAATATAACAATAGTTTCAACACTTTACCAGATCCATCATCATCCTCTGTCAGTCTTCCGTCAGTTAATCCTCTGTCTAGACCACTTCAGATTGAGAAAGCCATGTTCAAATCTATCTTACGTCCTCCTAAGAGCTCTATCCACAAAGCTACCTTTAATCCTAGTTCGCGTGTTGCCCAAAACTACAACATTGTTGAGGATTTGGCTAAAGCACTGTGTGCTATGTATGCATTAGAAGTTCTACAACACTTCCCTAGTCAATGTAGAATGCTCTTGACCGCTCTTGGTGCTGTTGATCCTGAGTCTTCCAATCAGATCATGTTTAACCTAGATAATTATATGTCTCGACTCCCCCACCAACTTGCTTTCCAGGTTGATGTTGTTTTTCACAATCAACAAATCCATCGAACTATTCTGGATGAGGGAGCCTCAACTTGTGTCATGTCTTTATCATGTTCGAAAGGTTTAAATTCACCAGTACTCAAAAAATCCCCAACGATGTTACGTGCCTTCGATGGTCGAGGTTTTTATCCCAATGGGATTTTACAATCCTTTTTCATCCAATTGGGTGGTAAAATTGTTACTGTTGATGTCGAGGTGGTCGATGCTCCCCTCGATTACAACTTGTTGCTTGGAAGAAGTTAGTTTTATGCTATGACTGTCGTTGTCTCATCGGTCTTTAGAACACAAAAATTTTCACAGTTGATAAGTTGGATTTCTACACGACCGATGTTCACACTCCTACTACCAACAATATTCCTTTCTTGGGATATCATAAAATCACGTATGAAAGAGTTGGTGTTGGCTTACTGAAATATTCTAGCCTCATGGGTACCTTTACTACACCACTTCCACTGACTACACATCATATTGCCAGCATTGATATGATTTCGACCACAGCTTATCAATCTTCGAAATCATCTGACCTTTGGATTGTACCTTGTCCTTTGAAATTCGATGCACTGAGTGACACCATGCCACTTAGTCCAACCAAAACGTCATACGTTTCTACCCAATCCACTTCTCTCTCGTCATATTCCCAACATCTATTGGCACTTGACAATTCCTCGATGCAATCATGATTGTGTTCCTTATCATCTGCAATCGACTACATTTCCCCACCTTTTCCTTCGGATGAATCTATTCTAGAAATGTTTCACATTGACAAGTTACCTCGGGATAATTAATGTCACCGATCCTGTTTTCTTCCCCCTCGTGAAGAAATTTGGGCATATATACCTTCTATCTCCCCCCCTAGTGTTGATTTTTCATCATCTCCCATGCTTTCAACTTCTGACGATTTGGATCTAGTAGTGGACATGGTGATTTATTCGGTAGGATTATTGGAGCCTAATCTCCTTGCTCCTATCGCGACCCTCGATTTGTGTTCCTCCCTGAGAGACTATCTTCCATCCAACGAAGATCTCCTGGAGGCCATGACCACGTTCTACACATTGACATGGTACCCTTCTAGAGAATTATCCTCTTGGAAGCCCAGATCTAGATGAAACCACGAGCATAATTTCTCTTCTTTGTGGAAATTTTGTTAAAAAATGAAACAGAGGTCATGAGCATAGTTCTTTTCCTATGTCAAGATCATTAAAACATGAAACAATCACCTCTCTTGAACCTTCTTTTCATCCACCCTTCTACTTTTTCTCATCTACTAGAGAAATTAGTGACGACCTCAGAGCCAATGAATGAATTGAATCTTGGAGGACATGTCTCAAGCCTTTGATGATCTTTCTGGAGTTAGGCCACTATCTTTCAAGCTGGGGGCATACCGAGCTTAGTCTTTGTTCTTTCTCGTGCTCATAAATACATGAGAATGCATCTGGGTAGACTTTTATCTCTTTTTTGGACCTGTATGGAAAGACGAAAAAGGAACCCCCTGGAGTCTCCTTTAAGCTCTTTTCAGACTCTCTAAAGATGAAAATATTGTCAAGCATCTTGTTCACTTCACACTCGTTAAAGTATTTGAAGAAATGGCATCTTTCGAGTGGTAGTTTATCTCTTTTTCGGCCTCGTGAGACTAGCTGTACGAAAAGGGAACTGAGAGAGTTCCCTTTTAAGTGTTTTTCCAGACTCTATAATCACAAAAAAACTTCGAGTTTTCTATCTTTGGACTCAGTAAAACCCACATCGACAGGCTTGTATGGGATCGAACCCTTACTTCTTCCAGTTTGTTAAACTAAGGAAGAGGAACACATCGAAGGTGAGTTATATTGAGCATGTGTTATGCTCCTCGAGCTCATTAAATAAAAAAAGAGGTACTCGTCTATCTGGATGGGGGAAAATTTGAAAGAAGCAAGCTAAGAAGTCTCTAGAGAACATTACCAAGTAATTCTTAGAGTCACCCTTGAACATGACACTTTGTCCTTTGCATGCATTATAATCCATTGAACCTCTACACTGAGCCAATCCTTTGAGTTTCTTTCACTCCTTTGGGTCACATGACGTAAGTCACAACATCCTCTGCATCATCAATTTTTGGTCCATTTCATGTTTTTGTTTTCGTGCTTCAGTGTTCAAGGGAAGTATCTGCTTCTAGAGTCAGCCATCACAAATATCTTGTCTCACAAACCGTGTCAGTCCATGTTCATTTGATCTACCAATTAGACCTCTATGTTCATTTTGTGTCATTGATGGGGGATACATTAAGGCCCTCCTTCGACGAGCCTATTCCTATCGACTTCAACATAGTATCCGGGAACTAGACTTAGAAACTAGTTAGTACTTTGGGACCTGCATGCCTCAATAGCAGGCCTCCTCACGTCCAACAACATGTTTACATCATTGACCACTAATTGGATGATTCCACAGATGTTTGACTCCGGCTCATCCATTCACATTCATTGGAATGTACTAGGGTACCTTGGGAATCATTGACATTAATGGTGATCTCCCTCATGCTTGTTAATGGTTTACACCATTGATCGGTAATCAAGTGGTTTTTTCCATGTTCGACATCAAGACATCTATTCACATGGTTATATTTGTACTATATCAGAATCGGTAAGAAGACCCTGGGTTGAGTGATCACTTTGATATGAGCTTTGCCCAGATTTTGAAGGAGTTTCTCTTGAACAAAACACATATACACTATTACATAGATCCACTTTGTATTGGTCGTGGCTATGTCTTGTCATGTCATAGATCCACTGTGTATTCTTTGTGGCTACGATCATTTCAAGTCATCAGAGTATAGATCCACACTGTATCCTCTGTGGCCATACCCTTTTATCAAAACAATTATGGATCCGTTGTGTATTTTATGGCGACCATATCTTGCAAGTCTTGATCACCCAAGCATAGGTATGCATGCCTTGGGTTTGAAACATGTCATAATATTTGTTGGGTGTTTGTGTGCATCTTCTGTCAGGTTCTTCGATTCTATACCCTTGCTTGAAAGTCTACAAACAATTTCAGTTATCAGTTCTCATCTTCTAACTTCATACTTTGGGGGGCAATCTGTTACACATCAACATTACTCGCTTTGATAAGTGTCGCAAGTGTCGCATGTTCCTCACAACTGTCACAAATGTTCCTCACAAGTGTCGCATACTGCCACAATGACGAAACTAAGGAGACACTTATAATACCTCAAACACCTAATTTGGAGGAAGAGGGATGGTTAAATGAAGTCAGGTATCTCTTCCCACCTGAAAGATGCTTTCAAATTAAAGTTTTAGAAGGGAGCGCTCCCCTACATCACCCTTAGGAGCACTGGCGCTCCCCTACAAGGAACTGGGGAGCGTTATAACACCAAAATTCCCCTCTGAAGGAGTGCTATAGATATTTAGAGCATTGGTGCCTCCCTTGGGCCTACTAGGGAGCGCTATAGCACCCTGATTCCCCTTTTGAGGGAGCACTATCTAATCTATGCAGCAATTGATCTGTTGAGGAGAAAAAGGGGAAAATCTTTCAAGTTTGGAAGGAAGCTTCATTTGAATTCTTGGTTCAACCATGATCTTAGGAGAAGATCCTTGATCTAAGGATGGAATTCCTCAACTTACCCTAAAGATACGTCAAGAGGTTAAGCCTCTATAAACGTATATAAGCAGGCTCCATCATGGTGGAAAGGGGGAAGAATTGCAAGCATGAAACCTATGATCTCATAGGAAACACATGGTGAACTGGAGGAGAGTAATCAGTGAAGCTCTTGTCATCCAGGTCCTGGATCTTTCGATCAAGGGTTATACAAAGGGGACTTGACAAAGTTGTCTCATTCACATCTACGGTTGTAAGCTACTTCTGTCATTGTTCTCATTAATATGACACGCTTGGCCTGTTTCTTTCTAGTTTGTGTTTGATCTTACATGAGCTTATCTCTGATAGATAGATCTATTTAGAAGCTAATATCAATAGAGTAGGAAGTGGTCATACTATTGTTTGTCTACAGAGCTCATCGAGGAGTGGAAGATCGGAGCTCAACTCAGAGTGTGCAGGGACAAATGTCGATAAAAGGTACTTCTTTTCTCCTTCCTCCCCATGCATTAGTTCATATAGATCTGAAAGGAATTTAGTGTCCATGTTAAGCATATTCTATCTTAAGAGTTAAGAGTCTATCTCTCAAGAGGATGTCTACCTATCCGCAGGGAGATTTCCTTTCA
>ML777001.1:445017-462618 GCA_009831015.1 Picea engelmannii
TGTGTGTGTGTGTGTGTGTGTGTGTGTATATATATATATATACATACAAAGAGAGAGGGAGAGAGAGATCCCTCCACCCATTCCACTCTCTCCCACTCCCTCCCCCCACTCTCTCCACCTCTCTCTCCCACTCTCTCTGTATGTCCCTCCCTCTATCCCAACCCTAGCCTAAACTAACTTAGATTGACCTTCAACCTGCCCTAACTTGCCCTAGATTAGAAGTACAAATAAACTAACAAAATGACAACAAACCTATTATAGATAGATATTTTAAATTTACATCCTATACTTAGAAATGAGAAGAAACCACATGAAAAATAACTAAATACTGAATTTATCAAATATTTAGAAAATATCATTTTATCCAAAACAATAAAAAAGTTATATATATTTTATGTTAAAACATAGTATAATAAAATATTCAATATACACAAAAGAACATACAAATATTCTACTTAATTAATTAAATGAAAAATAATTAAAATACAAATAAGTACTAAAATAAAATTATAGCATAAAAATCATATAATTTATTATGATAAAAAATTAAAATATAATAAACAAACTATAAATGTGAAATTTAAATATATTGAGTTAATACAATATATCTGAACATTAAAAACATTAATTTCTAAAAAAATAATAATTAATTAATCAACATTAATTATTTTTTTATTTAAAAGGAAAAAGGAAAAAAAACAGTTCATATAACATTGCATATAAAAAAGATAAATCAACATATGAAAATAATGAATCCTCATATATATATATATATATATATATATATATATATATATATATATATATATATATATATATATATATATATATATATATAAAGAGTGAGAAATCTTTAAATAAAAAAACAAATACATGTAAGAAGAAATTTTTGAATGAAAAAACAAATAGATATAAGATGTAATCATCAAATACATGTTGGAAATTGTAATTACAAGTTGGTGATACCTTTATGTCTCCGTCGATCTATCTGTTAGTCAACAAAAATGTTAGTCAGACAGTCTAACAATCTGTAAGTGTAAATTCGCACATTTACTAAAAAGTCAGTTGACAAGCATGAAGTTATAAATGGAGCCGATTTCTATCTTCTCGAGCTCTGGTAAGTGGTTGAAGATTCAGTTGAATTAATGATAGTCTTTAATGTTGAGTCGAACTTAGCTTCTGTAAGAAGTCTAACTGGGTGTTTATATAAGTTTGAGTCTCTTACTTAGTTGATGATGTTGAATACAAGAAGTTGATGCATAGAGAAGAAGCAGAGAGGTAGATTTTATGTGCATTGATTTTTTTTTTCCTTATTTATGATTTTATGTGCTAATCATAGCATTGTGTTATTATGAATTTATAAGTCATTTCATTAAAGTGTGTGTATTCATAGTGCACAACAAACTGAGTAGTCTGTGCATTGCACGAGAGTTTTGAGAACTTTGTTGTGTATCCTGTTTGGTGTGCAATATTTGAAACTATGTTGCACAGAGTAGATTGTGCACACCATTGAACCAACATAGTAAATCCCAAGATTTTGTATCAGACAAGTTTCTATCAGAACACATTTGTCAGAGTAGAAACTCTATTGAAAGTGAAATATGGCTTCTTCATCAGATCTGCAACCTCCCACTTTTACAAGAAAAAATTATGAGATGTGGTCCTTGACAATGAAGGCTTTTTCCTGAGCTCAAGATGTATGGTAAATAGTATAGAATGGCTATGTGGAACTAGTAGATTAGCAACATATAATTCCCTCACACAATCTTAGAGAGATGTCTTGAAAGATGAAAGAAAGAAGGATGGAAAGACGTTGTTTACATACATCAAGCCATGCATGAGAGCATACTTCCAAGAGTTTCATCCGTAAAGAAACCCAGGGAAGCATGAGACATATTACAAACCTCTTATCAAGGTATGGATAAATTAAATACAACAAAACTGTATATTCTTAGAAGATATTTTGAAACCACGTCAATGAAAGATTTAGTCACAATAGATTCATTCTACACCCATGTCATTGGACTGATAAATCAGATTAAGTCTCATGGTGAAACCATAGAATACAAAAAAGTTGTTGAGAAGGTACTTCAGAGTCTTCCTCCTAAATTTGATACCCTTTTGTGACTCCATAAGAGAGAAAATACTTGAGTCAGTTCAATTTAGATGAACTGGAAGCTTCCATCATCAACATGAACAAATATGGAATAGATCAAGTATTTCATTGGAGAATGATTTTTCCATGCAAACATCTATAAGCCATGGAAGACGAAGGTGGAGAGATAACTCTTGAGGAAGATGAACAATTTCTGACAGAAGTGGATGTAGTAGGAATCTTGGAAGTACTAGTGGAAGAGGTCAAAACCAAAGTACCAACCAGTCAAGTTGTCAAAGAACTGAAAAATAAAATATTCAATGCCATTACTATAAAAAGTATGGACATTATCCATATGAGTACATAAATAGACATTAAAATGAGAACAAACAAAGTCAATATCATTCACAGAATGAAAATAACCAAATTCACCCTATGTTTCTGATGTGCGTTGTAGTTGTGCCTAGTGCAACAAAAATTCCTAATATAGTGTCACCAGTTGAATGCAATGTTGCTCAAGCAATTCCATGTGCCATATGGTACTTATATTCAGGCTGTAGTAACCACATGACAAGAAACATAGAATTGTTTTCTAGTTTGGATGAGTCAGTCCAAGCCAAGGTTACAATTGGAACAAATATCCAAGTTATTGTCTTAGGGAAAGACACCATAAAAAGTTTAACCAGACATGGAGAAAAAAAAAGTTATTTCTGATGTATATTATGTTTCTGGTTTGAAGCATAATCTGATGAGTACAAGGAAACTATTACAAAAAGGATACAGAATCTACATGGAAGATAATCACTATGTGATCATGGATAAATTCCCAAGCAATATTCTTATTGCAAAAATTTAGATGACAAGTAACAGGATATTCCCATTGACATTGAAGCTAGTCAAGAACAAGAATAAAACACAAACTATTGATAAAAGAAAAAGTCTGCAGTTAGAAACTGCATTCCTGTCACCACTCCATCCATGACAGGTCACCATAGTGATGTCAGGCCACCACATCAACCGTGGGAGATCATCCTCCCAGAATTATTCTTGTTCAAAATTAGCACCATCTCCATGCGTGATTTTAATGGATCCTAGAGTTGGTGGATGAAAAAACTTTAGTGGTGGTGATAAATTTAGTAGGTGTGCCTAGATTGCATATTGAAACAATATCAATGATCACACTTCATTTCAGATATGAAACATGCTCAAACGACAAAATTCTTGAGAGGTCCTAGACCAATAAGAAAGGAGCAACACCTTCCTTACAGGGTGCATACAAAATTTGAGTCATCCGCAACAAGACAAAAGAAAAGTAGAATTAATTCTATGTTAGTATATCAGTGTTAGTCAATCATCTATTGTAATAAATTATCTTCCATTCTAAGTAATAATGGGGATGTCTAATTTTTTTTAATAGTCAATGTGTCAGTAAAATGTTGCGGGAAATTTCTCTGGTGAATCTGATTATGGAGAGAATATTAGCATAATAAAAAGAGGAATTTTACCGTTTGTAGTTTTTTCATTTGTTTTGTTTAAGAGGATACTCTAAGAGCTAATACAATGAGGAAGTTTTTTTAATCTTGTTTGTGTTATCTATTCTTCTGGTGTGTAATTGATTTTTGTTTTCGTTGAGACGAGTGAGAGATCATCTTCATTTTTCTGTTCTAGTGAGTGTTAAGAGAGATAATGTGCACCAAAAGGAACTGGTGTGAATCTGTTTTTATTGATAACATACGATCCAAGTCGCCTTCATTTTCAGTTGTGGGTAGTGTGAAGGAATAGGAAAAGGGCATCACTCTTCCAAAGGAGAAGAAGACACAAAAAATTATTTTTTACTCTGAGCATCACATCGTCCAAAATTCTCCTTCTCTCTATAGAAATGCATAACACTCATCTCCTTCATTCAATTCACGTTCACTCTTATATTAGTGCATCATCCATCTAATTCTCCTCCTGTTTTTAAGTGCATCCCTCTTTGAGATACACCATCACGCTCCTTTAGAAAAATCTAGTCTCACTTTTATAATACACCCTCACACACAAATCAATTAGTCTCACTTGTATAATACACCCTCACACCTAGGTCAATTAGTCTCCCTTGTGTAATACACCCTCACACCCAGATCAATTTGTATCAGAGCATGTTCTTTCCTTGGGCCCAAAACATCATCCACCAGGTTCAATTTTTTTTTTTTCGGGTCTTCCTCCTTAGTCTCCTGCTTCTACTTAGAGCATGCATTTTACCCTCTCCAGGGTTTCTTTCACACTCTCCTTAGGGTATATTCTAGGAATTCGATCATGTCACCACAATGAGAAGACTCTAGTGAGGAATCCAATGCAAACACATCAAGCCCAGTGGCATATTTGGCAGTGGATCTTCAAGAAATGATTCGACTTCAAAAACAAAGACCTCCAATGACCATGTAGTTGGAAACCCTTTTTCAGTTACCCAATTTCATCATCCAAATGAATGGAAAGACTGTGGATTCATGGCTCCATAACCTCTCCACTTATTTCAAAACCTCTCCTGAGATGGAGGATGGCACAAAATTTCAAATAGCCAACTTTCAAACTCAAAGGAATTTCCCAAACATGGTGGGACACACAGTTGGATAGTGAAGAATTAATCATTGATCTCGGTACTCTGGATTCCTCGATAATATTCTGCATTACTTCATGGGATACGTTCTCAAAGGCTTTGAGAGAACACTTATACCCTCAAGGATACCTTCACAACTTGCTCAGAAAGTGGTTACAACTTTGACAAATTACCAATCAGTCGGTGCAAGGCTACATTGACATCTTCTGCAAGATACTCATCCAATTCCATATCAGAGAACCAGATGAGTTATTAATAATTAAGTTCAATTATGTTTTATTATTACCTCTCTGATGAGAGGTATATATTTTTGACAACACTTCTATAGACAAGTCTTTCTTATGGGCCTTCGCCGTATAAATAAAGGTGGCTCCTCACATTTGATATCTTCCAAATAGAACCCAGACTGATAACCCACCTCTTTCTCATTCTCAACCTTATCCTTCTTCCTCATCGGGGACCAAAAATGCAGTTTTGAGTAATTTTCACAAAACCAACTCCCATAACTTTGCCAACTATCGAGCCATTAAAAATAGTCACCTCCATCAGATCTTGTTTACAGAGACCACACCCACTAGGTTTCTAGAGAAACCATAAGTCATCTCTCTCACCAAACCCACAAAATTGGACCCATCCCTCATTCTCATGAATACACCCAAACCAGATCTCCATAACGTTCCCCTCTTCTCTCACAACTACCAAATTAAAGATGAACTCACCACTCTCAGTTTGGACAATGAAAGTCAAAGGAATCTGATATCACAATATTTATTCCAACATCTGCAAATTGTAACCATCCCACACCCTTATCCATATCATCTTGGCTGGGTACAAGAGGGCAATACTCGCATTACTATTGCTAGATGTTGCACCTTCAATTTCTCCTTTGGCCCTTTTCGTGACATGATGATCTAAGACATGTGACCATTAGATTATGCTGACCTCCTTCTTGGTCTTCCTTACCAATAATACCGACAAGTGGTGTATCATGCCAAGACTCATCAGTATCACCTTAAGCAGGCTAGGTGTACCTATGTACTTACTTCATAATCTCTCACTTCACCATAGCTACCGACCGCTCCCATCACCACTCACTATGTTATCAATACCAACAATGTCTCTTTGTGTTTGATCCTCCATGTTCATCCTGAGAAACCCACTAATTTGACACTTCCCAAAATACTCCCTCTACTCCTAGAGTTCATCACAATCTCACAGTCTCCCGTAAGGATCCCACCCTCTCAATCCCTTTCTCGATCCATCGATTTCATCCATGACGCACCTTTACCCAATGATCCATCATCTTTCCCAGTTACCCAAGACACTATCAAACGTCCTCTAATTACCATTTCCCATTCCCACAGCCAAGCAACCATCAAAGATCGTTATCCCTTACCCTTGATTACCTTTCAGTTTTCTCTTGGAGTGATGCGTAAATAGGGAGGTCACCCGGTGACTTACCACTCTGATATCCAATCCTCAACAAAATATATTGATTGCTACTACGCCAAAAAATTCCACCTCATGATTCCAGATTTATGGAAGTGGCAGCCTTACAAAAAGGCCATGCAGTCTTCCACAAACTTCTTACCTTTTGAGGTCTGTCTTGGATTTCAGTCTTGAGCATCCACAAAGATGCTTCTAATTTTTCATATATCAGTATCAGAACATAAACATCATGAAAAACAAGCTGACCATAGTGGAGTTCAAAATTTATCACAGACACAGGCTCAAGTCACAACTTCCTTTCAAAGAACACGAGATCATGCTAAGAAACATCATGTTTCCTACCTGGATAGTCAACAATGTTAAATTCCAGAGATAGGACAAGTGCATGAAAGTTGAGAAAGTGAAATGAAAATTCCCTCCATTGGGGGGCAGAAGTAGGGATGCTTCTCGATCTAAACAAGGAGAAATTGGACCAATAAGGAAGGAGGAAAACCTTCCTTATAGGGTTCATAGCAAGTTTGAGTCACCTGCAACAAGACAAAATAAAAATAGAATTAATTATATGTTAGTATGTAAACGTGAGTCAATCCTGTACTTAATAATGGCGATGTCTAATTTAATTTAATAGTCAGTGAATCAGTAAAACATTACAGGAAAGTTCTCTGGCGAATCTGATTACACAGATAATATCAACATAATAAAAAGAGACATTTTACCCTTTGTGTTTTTGGAATTTGTTTTGTTTAAGAGGATACTCTAAGAGATAATACAATGAGGAAGTTTGTTGAATCTTGTTTGTCTTATCTATTATTCTGGTGTGTAATTGATTTTCGTTTTCACTGTGATGAGTGAGAGATCATTTTCATTTTTCTATTCTAGTGAGTGTGGAGAGAGAGAATGCGCACCAAAAGGAATTGGTGTGCATCTATTGTTCTGCATAACATATGAGCCAATTTGCCTTCATTTTCAGTTGTGGGTAGCGTGAAGGAATAGGAAAAGGGAGACACTCTTCCAGAGGAGAAGAAGACACACAATGTTATTTTTTTCTCTGCACATCACATCGTCCAAAATTCTCTTTCTCTCTGTAGAAATGTGTAGCACTCATCTCTTTCATTCAATTTGTGTTCCCTCTTCTATTAGTGCATTATCCATCTAATTCACCTCCTCTTGCTAAGTGCATCCCTCTTACAGATACACCATCATGATCCTTCACAAAAATTGAGTCTCCCTTATATAATACACCCTCAAACCTAGATCAATTAGTCTCCCTTGGATAATATTCCCTCACACCCAGATCAGGTCTCGAAATCAAAATCGTGGTATGGCGAAAGGGCTACGTGGAGGAAGGTGGTGAATTGCAGGCTCAAAAGCAGCGTCGATCCAAACCATCGTTGAAAGGCCTACAATCACATGCTTATTCAACATAAAATATTATAGAAACATGTAGCATCCCCCTAGGTGTTGAACCTCATCCTGATCCCTAGGCAAAATTAGTTAATGAAAGAAAGAAATGGTAGTTTAAACCTCGACTCCCTCCATAAATATAAAGCATGGAGGGTTTGGTTGTGGAGATAGAATATTGTCATCCTGAGTTACCATGAGAGGCAATTTTCCTGCAAGCCCATGCTGATCTGAGTTTTCTTCTGACAGAATAAGCAAGACAACTAAAGTACCTTCCGAAAAGTGAGAAAAGACATGCAAATTCAATACACGCAAGCACATACAGAGGGGAGAAACAGATGGTAAATCCTTGGACATGATGGCCAACTCGCGCTCCTATAAGTTTTTCATTGTTTTGGGTATAAATACATCAGTTGAATAACATGTTATGGTCGATGGCTGAGAAGATACCCCTATTTTGTAATAGTTTGATAACAAATTTGTTCTTTGGTTATGTATGAGACCTGAGACTTTCTCATTAATAGAATTCAGTTTCTTTCATTATCTTGTTTCCTCTTGTGATGAAATACTCATGCATGGATGATCCAGATGAGATGTTTTGGTTGTATTTTAATGGAGGTTTTATTATAATGTTGCTATGATATGTTTCGATATTTTAAACTTAAGTTCAAGAGTGTTCTTGCACCTAAGTTTCTCTTCACCAATCTTCTTGAATTCTGGATGATTATGGAAGACCTGACCACTTCCCTCTCTAAGTATTCCTTTTTCTCAGCTTTATCCTTTAACCACTGACTAAATTTAATAAGAACCTCATTTTCTTATGCATTACTATCCCATTTTTCTATGTTAAAACATTATTATGCTCAACTTTTCCCATTTGAAGTCCAATCATAAACCTTCCTCCAAAAAATATTTTGATGGGTACTAGGCTTATGCTCCTTCAATATGAGGGTGACTCTCAGTGCTAACATTATTACCACAATTTTTGGGGAACGAATCGAATACATTTCCCTGAGATTTAATGACAAAGAAATTCTAATTCTGAAGGTGCATCAGAAATCAGTACCTTCAAGATTGAAACTTGCACCTGGTGACTCCACTATTTCAGTTGTGGCTTGTAAAGGTAGAGACGCAAGGTCTACTCCACATCTACCTCTGATAGCACATGAAGTTTATCTAGAGAATATTATCAAGAAAGGAAAGCATTCTCAAAAAAAAAATTGTGCAGTGTGTTAGAGGCTCTCAGCTCTCACCGCTTACTGTGGACCTACAAATTTAAAAAGTGCACCACATACCTTTGTACCTTTATTGGTGGTGTGTTGGTAAACATAAATGCACCGACGCGTTCGTTTAATGACGTACTGAAGAAAATAATATAACTAGTGGGGCAATGTTTCAGAGTATAGATAATGCACCACGACATTAAAGTACATGGCACACATCCCTTATCAGATATATTTTTATGAGTTGACTTGGTAAATGTGTGAACTAGGGCTTTCATGTTTACTAAATGCACCGTTGATAAATGTAACATTCTTTGGTGGTCCAACTAGTAAATATTTTGGTGGAACCATACATGGTGTGATTGTAATGATCGAAACACACCGTAAAATGTCCCATACTTGAAAATTTGGAAATTTTTATGCGATGGTGTGTCTGTGTTAGTTACATGCACCATTGCGTGTAGTGAACATATATGCACCACTTATTTTTATAATTTTTAAATAATGGTTTGTGAGCATTAATATTTTAGTTTGTTTACTAGTTTAAGTAGTGTGTATGATAAAAGTAATGCACCAGGGTGTATGTGTTGTAGTGTAGTGCCCCGATGTGGTACCATTTCCAACACATTGCATAACACAGTAGAACATATTTTGTTCAATGCATTAGTTTACATTGATGCATTGGTCACAGTGCTCACAATATCTATGTGTGTACCATTGACAATGCGTTACTTTTTTTTGGGCTCAACGTTAATGCAATTAACTTTTTTTTTTTACGAAAGCTATTTTTTCATATTTATAGATAAATTTACCATTCAATAGATTTTTTTTTATGTTTTATGTATGAGTTAGATTGATTTATTTCAGATGTTAATCAAGTAAAGACATTAGTAGATGGAGAAGTAGGAGGAGAGGGTGGACCTATACAATGTTGTACAGGAATGGGAGGCGAGGTAGAGAGAGAGGAATTTGTACCTTCTCCCTATTACTACAATGAATCATGTTCTCTTGATGAATGTAGGCCTCCTTAAGTACTATGAGGAGGATGCATCCCTTAATGGGAACTACGGGTTGTTGGTTCATATGATTCATCGATGGGACGTCCATCGAAAGGATTTTCATGTGGGTTCAAATCTTTGGTACCATTTTGCTGAGGAGGATATTTAATTTATCACTGGGATATCTAGGAGAGGGGAGGATTTTCCCCAGTTCCCAGATGTCCCAGTAGTTGTTTCCACTTAGATTCAGCTCATGTACTCTCAATGATATATTGAGGTTCAGGTACTATCCCTAGTTGATTTTCAGGTGTCTAGTGGACAACTAAAAATCGTGTCTTTCAGTACAAAGGAAGTTAAGTGCCTCTCACTCGTAGTGACTACCATATACCATTTTATCAGTGATGGGAAATGAATTAGCTTCCTTATTTTGTATTATGTTGATTCATTGGTACAATGACCACGGTGTATCAAATGGTATGCCATTTTTTTGTGGCATATTTGTATAGCGCTCGACAAATGTCTGACTATGATATGTGGGAGGTCAAACATCCCATTTCCCTCAAAGTTGTTTTGATTATTTTTTGAGAGGTTTCCAAAGACGAGGCCGGATTTTTCCATCAATCTACTAGGTCATGGAATCATGTGCAGATGTGCATGTGGGGAGAGATGATTCCCAAGAGGGTCATGTTATAGTTTCTGGTTAGGATTGCACCAGACGCACTGGGGCTAAGCCAGTGCGATGGATCACATGTTAATCATGATGTCGTGTCCTTACATGGGTTTGGATTGGTGAGAATTTCCAAACATCCTCTTCAAAGTATATGAGCTACCAGATGGTAGAGGTAATATCAGTTTTTTTTTTAAATTAATATAGTTTCATTTTATTGTCTTACTTAATTAGAATAAAATTAATTGTAACACATTCTTTAACTTGTTTTATTAAATTGTTTAATGAATTAACTATGTAATTATTGTTCTCTACTATATATATTGTAGATATTAGAAAATTCATTAGGGACTTTCCTCCTCCCCAACAGATGATGAGGAGGAGAATATTCCTAAGGGTGGGGTGGGTCAGGGTCCTTAGGTGTAGATACATGGTGGCATGCATAGTAGGTCTGATACCAGATTTAGGTTGCAGTTGGGTGATCGAATATATACACTTTTGACTGAGGCGATAGTCCACCCTACCATGATGAAAGACATTAGGGTATATCCTATGGTATTATAGCTTTGGAGGGATATGCAGTGTGATTTGATACCTCTTATGCATCATATCATCGAAATTTCTAGGCTATTAGTATCAAGGAGGGATCTCGATGATGAGAACAACTCTTCTTCTAGTACAACCCATTCATCTAGTACCCCATCAATTGATGAGGGGGTTCATGATAATACTTCTCCACATCCTCCCCATCCTCCTTCACCTCACCCAAATCATGAGGAGGAAACACATATTCCTCATCCTCCTCTTTCACCTCACCTAGATGAGGATGTTGTACCTATTTCACATCCTCAACTTTCACCTCACCTAGATGAGTAGGAATGACCTATTCATCATCCATCATCTTCCACTACAGACTAGGCCTCCATTATTGTTGTAGATATGCAGATTATGAGATCAGCTGGACCAGATATGTTATAACAGTTATTTAACTCATGTGTGATATATATATATATATNTGTTTTTTTTTTATTGATCATGTTGATGATGTACTTAATTTATATCTTGATGTTGATGTGTATATTGTTAGGTCATGTTATATTTGGATGTTAAATGTGCTTGATAGATGTATATGTTATAACATTGTTCATTACAAATGCATTTGTCTTGTTCATCATTATGATATACTTAATTAATTTTTATGTTGATGTGTATGTTTTTAGGCCATCTTAGATATGTTTAATGTAAATGTGTTTGATATATGTGGATGTTAAATGATGCTTGTTAGATGTGTGTGATGATGATGTTAGAAAATTCTTGTCTTTTGTTATATGTGACCATAATGATGATTCCCTATTAAATTATTAGATATCTGTTCTAGCTAATTAATGATGTTTATATGTATTAGAGGTATATATAATTAGATGATGTTATCTAGTGAATATAAATGTGTATTTTAGATGTTATTTATGTTTTTTATAAGATGGTTATCATCATCATGTTTATTTTTATAAATTACAAAGTTCAATATGGTAGAAACTATAATTATAAAATTGAAGCTATAATTGCATAGATAGTTCATTATACATATTCATTCTAACTATTTATTTAAAAAAATAAAAAATTACATATGAATAAATATTATTTTCCATTATACTAATTACTCTTTTTGAATAACTCGTAGGGGTGTAGAATGACTTGCAAGTATCGTGTAAATGGAAGGAAATATGTAAAGGAGGTATCAAGTTCGACTCTCACCTTGATTTATCCGTTTTCCATCCTTGCGGGACATGTGGATGCACCTAGAGGTTATAGTGGTAGAAAACAGGAATTGACCCTGTGCGACAAGAGTACAAGAACCGCCCAAGTTGTCGATTCCTCTAGTACTAAAATAAATTAATCTTTTTGAATAGACTCTTCTACACTAAAAATTATTATTATATAAAAGTTATGATTTCCAATGATAATCATTATATTGGATTTAAAATTTTATGGATGAAAATCTTCCAATTGTTATTTTTGTTATTATTTCTTAACTTGATTGCTATCAAATTTTAAAATATTGCTTCATTAATTGTGGTTTTACTCTAAATTGGGGGCACAATTTTATAAATATTTTCAAATAAATGATAAAAGTATGTAAACTAACAAACACTTCTTTAGTTAAAAACCAAATTATCACAAAATCATGTTATAAATTTAATTTTTTAATTATAAGCCACATGTTTTGTTAATATTAGTTTTGAACCTACAAAATAAATGAACATAAACTCAGTTTTTGAATCATCATGTTAACATATCCTCAAAAATGTTGTACTATTAAACATGCATATCAACGATATCATTACATATAATTATATTAGCATAAAAGGTAGAATTTCATATCCCATTAAAATTTCAACTAGACATTTAACATTTTCCAGGATTTCATAATTGGAAATACTTAAAGAAGATGAAACATTTTTAGATATATGCAACGACATATAAATATGTCCAAATAATGTTCATTCCATGAAATCACAAATAATTTGAAATACAAACACCTTACACATCAAACCGATTGTTAACCAACTAAAATTGTTCAAAGATTTGTTATAATTAACTTAACATTTCCTCTATCAGAAGATTAATAAAAAAAAAATTAGCGAAATAAAGAATATACAAAAAATATACAAAAAGAGTATTAAAAATGAAATAAAAGATGTACATATCACTCTTTTTTGTCATCACCCTCATTATATTCCTCACTTTGCATGATAACACTATTATTCTCAAAAATATATTTTGATCTAGGGTCATGTCTTAATACAATCCACCATCCCTATCCTACACATATGGGTAAAAAAACACTTGGTTGCAGTGTTTTTGGAAAACAAAAGGTCCCTTAGATTTATCGCAAATATTTTTAGAATTCATACATATCATCTCACTATCATGATCTTCCTTCATATTATTCTTATCAAAGGTGTCCCACTAGTTGAATGATATCTTGGATCTTGTCAACATAACATAACTTTCCTTGTATGGTGTTTTGATCACGATCCTCGATCCCACAATGGTTATTCATGGCTTGACAAAAGAGTTTAACGACACCATCATTAGGAATTCCTGGATGAATTACTGGAATTGGCTATAAACTTTAATAAAACTATCATGCATCCTTTATGTGAGTTGGAAAACCTCATCTGCGTCAATTTTTGCAACCTCTAGGGACTAAAGGTTAATCTTCTCCGTATTTTATAACATAGGGAATGTCACTACATGTGTCATTGTGAGTTGATTGTAATATTTTTGGTCATTTTCAGTCACATCATTGGTGATGTCGAAGAGAGTATGTTGTTCCGACAAGGCTGCAATAATATATTGATTTTTGTTGGTAATCCTTGTCATTGTTGCTTGTCCCTCACATGGAGGTAAGGACTATAGTTTGCTCTTTTGTTGTGAAAATTATACTTCTGTAATGTATATATGTTCATCAATGGAACTAATTTCAAGTGTATTCTAGAGGTGAGTCCAAAGTGTGAAGCTATACTCAATCAAACCCGTGAAATCCTTTATGCATGTCTCTCCCTTTTGGAGTTCTTCCTCGAACACAAAAATATTTTTTTGAAACTATTGGTTATTTTAGGTAGGCCACTTGAGCTTCTCATGAAGCTGAATATTTTGTGTCTCTAATATCTCGATGCACTCCTTGACTACATGAATTTTTGAGGCATAGGAAGGTATGGTTGATCAACCTTTGACATGGGCACTTGTGAATAAGAATCATCCACAATGCTAAGGATTTCCTTGTTAATTGTGATCATCATTTTGTGTTGTGGTTTACTTTATCATGCGTGCTAACCTCCAAAATGTGAAGTACTTTGGGTTCCTGACATGGATCCTCTACTTATTGTCACACATGTGCTTCCTATCGATGTTTTAGTTGAGTTTCCTTATGCACAATGAATTCTTACTCTTTCTACTATTGTAGTTATACATGTGACCTACTGAGGGCCCTATGGCTATCTTTGAGCTCGATCATGATGGTAGTCATAATATTTTGTAGGTCCTATATAGGAACCTCTACTAGTGAAATTGGCATTGGCCGAGTCAAAATACACAATGGCCAAATAGTTGACCCACAATACTCTCCTCTAACTTGTTCCATTGAATTCATTGATTTGTTTCTCTTGAGGGGGTGAATTAAGTGGACAAGCAATTGACAATTTTTGACATAGGTTGTTGAATTTTCCCAACACGTATTTTTGAAATACCTGTTGCATCATGATTTTTCTTATAATTTCCCAAACCAAATTCAAGATAGTCATAATCGTTGGCCCTATTTGTGTTAGTAGGGTACTTGTATCAGACCTTTGTCTTGTGGTCATCCACCAATGCTTTCTAGGAACTTGACCAGATGTTATGTTGTGATGTTTGGATGGTGTGTGGACTTCCTCCTCAATGGTAGTAAACTATGGTATGGAAGAGGGCATGTTCTCTTCATCCATTCTGGGATATAAACTAATTGGGGCTGACCCTTGTGTCGCTAATGATCGTTTCCTCTTTCAATCCCTGTCATGGTCATCCTTAGAGTCCTCATCAGTTTAAAATTTCTCATATGACAACTATATGAATTTGTCTTTGGAGGTATCAAAATTTTGTTTCTTAGATCCGAAGGCCTATTATTTATGTTGGGATTCACTTGTGGCCCTTTTCTTTTGTTGGTTTTTCTTCGTCCTAGTTTTTACTTGTGCTTTCTCATATGCAAATGAAGTCTAATATTCCTCGTGCTATTCTATGACACCTAGTAGGATTTATTCTTCCATGATGCAAAAGGGGAGCATTTCATTGGATTTTTTTATTATATACACATGGATAAATGAAAACATTATGGAAATCACACTCAAATTCTAGGTAGTACTCATACTTTTTCAGTAGATTCTTTGTAATGCACAACATGGAATTAGCTTCTTGTATCAGTTGTGTGTACCAATTTTTAAAGGAATTGTTATGATCATCTTAGAATTATTTCTTTTTGGTGTACTAGAGAGCAAGAAATCAAGGTGTGATGAATAATGGTGCATCGAATTAATCCTCCTCATGGCCCAAGGGCCCCCCACATAATCATTCCAAGTAATAAAATAACCCAGATGTAATAAAACTCCCTTCCCAAGTTTTAGGCCTCAAAATAGTCATCAACAAACTCATTTACGATATATCATCCTAGGCCATGCAAAATCCTACAGAACATTGCTCAATGACAACAATAACTCGAATTAGACACTCATCCTTGTGGAATTTTCAAAGTAGCTTACAGGAAAGTAATTGCATCAAAAATAAGACTATTTTGTTATTGATTTCTATAATGACTACTTTGTAAGAGCCCTTACAGGTCCCATATTTGGTGTCAAAATATCCATGTTTCACATCCTTGGCCTTCACTACATTGGCTAGGTCATCATTTGATATCCGTAGGCATGAGACTCGATACATGGTATTATCATCCACTTGGTATGGTTCTTTGAGCCACATATACTCTCTAAACATTCAACTAATAAAGAAGAACTTGCATTCCTACATCGATGAGATATGGCCAAAATGTGGGCATTCCACCAACATCAGGATGTTGAACTACCTATGGTGATTGGCCCATTTCTAAGTGAGTACCTTCTCTATCCTATCGGGTTGTTGAATGATCTATTTATATCTTTCAAACTCCAATTCAACAATTGAGATGGATCAAAAACATTGTGATTTGTGCATGAAAACACATGAACTTTCCCTAACTTAGGGCCTACAAACCTCACATTGGATGATATTATATACTTAGATACTGAATGCTCCTTATTGGCTTTGGCCTTTTTTCGGACTTATGGATTATTGGGGGAGGTCATCCTTCTCTTTAATTGTATCACGGTTCTATCATATCTGAACTACTATCTATGTTGTGATACCCCTAGGCTGAACACCAATTGTAAATGTAAATATACATATAGGTTGGTGAGACAAGATATTTGGGCCAGAGTTCCTTTGTATATATATATTTTGAGGCTAGAGTGCCTATGTGGTTATTAGGATGGAGAGACAGAAGCTAAAAGGCCAGTGACCCTATATTTGTAAAATGTAATCACACTCATATTTTAATGAAAACACATCACTACTACTGACTAACCAGATAAAAGAGTATGGGGGGATAAATGTAACGCACCGCCTCGTTATGACAACCATTCTGGTAGCAGGTGTAGATTTTTTTTTTTCTTATTGTGTTAAGGTGTGTGCGCGCGTGTGGAAGTAACAACATACTTAACTCTACGTCGCCGACCGACGACCAACAAGACGCAACCATAACCAAAGTAAACTGACCACTAAACACGACTGACCTCCCTCCCGTCCTACCCTGCAAGGTTAGGACCTCCAAAACCCATAATCAATGCTCAAGCCCGGTTTCCCATCGTCTTTAACCATTTAAGGTCTCAGGGCTGGTGACTGTTATGAGGAACATGGAGGTGTCTACATCCCACCCAACGCAATATACCAGGCAACCAACTGACCACAATCAAGTACATCATAATTAAGAAGAACCATGCACCCCTCCAGGAAGGCGCATGACCAAAGGACTCCGACACAGAACCCCGATTCAACATCTTTTAAAAGAATCAACAACCCCTACCTTCTAACTCAGAGTAAATTAAGGTACGTAAGTCAAGCTATTGCGCCACATAAATATTATTAACAACAATAAAATTTTGCAGAACCCCTCTCATGAAATATTAACGCCTTCCATCTATACCACCTATTGGACCATGATTTTACAATTACCGTACCTGATGTATTCTACGACTACCCAAAATTATAATGATCTTGACAAGATAAAATTTTAATGTCAACATGAGGAACCTTCTGTGCAATGTCATAAAAATCAACCTTAATGATAATGCAATTACCATCACATTCATAAGTGTCATCATAACTAGAAGTAACACTAGAACATCATAATTTTTAAATGGCATTCCTAAATACTAAAATTTAGCATATCCATAATTGTCATCATAACTGGAGGTAACGCTAGAACATCATAATTTTTAAAAAAGGGCACTCTTATACTACAATAGAATTTGGAAGGACAGTGACAACTATCCATGTTATGAAATTGACATCAATTTTAATAATATCCTAATCATTATGTTTTA
>ML777001.1:475789-488589 GCA_009831015.1 Picea engelmannii
TTTTTCTTTTAGAATTCTTTAACTAACGCCTAGGTGGGAGTTAGTTTACGCACTGGGTTCATTTTTGGAGGATCTTTTCTTAGGGCTGGTCCATTTATCTTAGAGATGTTTTAATATAGGTTTGATTTGAACATGGAGACAATTTAATTAGGGGAGGCATTTGTGAGAAATTATCAGGTGCTAAGGTCTCATGGTCAACTAGGCTGTCTCAACATCCTTCTCAAGCGACGTGCCCTTCAGGACGCACTACGTGCTCCAAGGGTACCACTCGCCTCCATCGCTTTTGTCGTGCGACGTGCCCTTCAGGACGCGCCACGTGCTCCAAGGGTGCCACTCGCGGACTTATAATTCTGTGTGCGACGTGCCCTTCAGGATGCACCACGTGCTCCAAGGGTGCCACTCGCTGGTTTGATGGATTGGTAGACTCTATAACCCCTGGAGTCAACACTCCGCCAGGTGAATCTTGTGGGAGACTAAGGGATCTAAGGAATAAGGCCCCCGCCTTATTGTTGGTAATTGATTCCCAAGGTGCCAATTTGTAGCTACAGGGATTTGATACTTCTTATCTAACCTGTTGTTGAAGCCCGGGAAGGGAAGTGGAGCAGCCGGAGGAGTATTGAGTAGAGAATGGTAACACTTTTTGTGGTGGGAAAAACATGTGGGGAATGAGGGACTATAGGTTGTTTTTTAGATTTTTCACCTAAGTATGATTTTTCTCTTGTCTGAGAGACCTTAGCCTAGTTAGGATTCATGTACCTAGGTGGAGTTTTGTCCCCAGCTTGGCGGTGACCCACTGTTCAGAGTTATGAGAAGTGTCATCTAAGGATGAGAGGAACGTGGAAGGTCTAAACATAGTTGGTTTTATTTTTGCCATAGATAAGTATCTATTGTGTGTTAATATTTATGAATTTATTTTCATGGGTTTTTCCTGTATATGTTGTATCTAAATAATTGTTGTTATTCTACATTAATTTGTGCATTTGCAGAGCATTATAAACTAATTAAAATGGTATCAAAATTCATAAATTTTTGTGTGATATTTCCCATCTTGTGGTTGGGGATGTTACAATGTCATATCAGAGCTCCAATTTAAACATTAAGCCTATATGGGTTGAGTTAACAGAGTGTTGAAGTGAGAATTGAAAAAAATCAAATTCTTGATTTTTTCTGCAAGTTGCTTGATGAAATTATTGTGGTGGAATGTGGAAGAATTATTTGAAAATTTCATAGGAAATTGAAATAATCAATCACATGAATTAAAATAACCAATTAAATATCAAATTGGGCAAATTCAATCCTGTAATTGGAAAAAAAAATTGTTGAAGAGCGTCGATAATAAAATTGGGCATCTATGGGAAAAGCCCCAAATTTATGGTTAAATTTATGGGGAAATTCAACAAGGAAGGATCGAATCCTATGTGTAGAGATTAAATTGACTCTTATGGGACCATATTTGGTTATTTTGAGCTAATCCTAGAGATCTAATGGAGGCTGCAGAAATAATTATGTAATATTGGGCATTTTGAGAAATTTCAAAAAATAGGAAAATTTGTAAAATTTGGGTATATTTCTGTACAATGACATCAACATGACATGGGATGCACGTTTCAACTGAAATGGAAGAGTAGTGATGTGTAATTACATGGGGGCATGTACACAATGACATATTTGTAGAGATGGCATATTATATAGCACCATAGTGGAAAGCACCTTCTTACCGGGTAGAACTTGGAACTTGTACCCACATAACCAGTTTGTGAGGGGGTCCTGTGTTGTTACGTTAACCACGGGTCAAGGGGAAACGATGAATTGATGCATGAAACATCACTTGTAGGTCAAACAAGGTTAATTTGTTTTCCCCCTTCCCCCTATGTTAATAGTCTAAAAGGATTGGGGGGCCATAGTGCATTGTGGGTCATCGTTCATGATCGTGACCGTTGATCGCACCCCAAACCTTCACTGTCAAATCAACCCAACATGAAACTTCATGTTCTAGGTTAATGTGTGTGGGATGGGGCCTGCCCATCCCCATGATCTAATACAAAGGTTCCACATGGAGGCCAAGGACCTATGGGGCCCAAAAATTAACAAGTGTGTGCCAGTGAAGGAGAAGAAGGAAAGGGAGAAGGAAGAGGGAGGTAAGCGGTAGACAGGGTAGGGACAAAGTGGCCAAGAGTTGACATGGAGTCCTTCCGGGGGTGCCAAGTGGACTCAGGTGCCATGTGAGCATCCCAGTCAGCCTAAGGAGGATAAAATTATCATTTCTATGGTACACTTTTTGATTTACAAAATCATGTATAGTATATTGTATTATAAATGTAGATTTACGTATTACACTTTATTTCAATGTTTGTGTATGGAACATGAAAATTTGGAACACAAAAATAAGTCAAGCAAGAAAAAAATTGTTTAAATAACCAAAGTACAATATCACCTACAAAAAATAAATAAATGAGGGATGCACTTGGATTGAGCAATGACAACAGTTCAAGTGATAAATGATAATTAATATAATTGAACGTTACTGCAAGTTGTATTTTTTTGAATATCATTCTATAAAAATAAAGGATTTTTCTTAAAGTAGTGGACATAATGTCCCAATTGGATGAGGAAATATTACCAATAAGTGTAGCAATTACATATTGGTTCCATTTTTATTCTTGTGGTCCTTTATGTTTTCCCATTGTGTAGGACCATGGGTCTCTTACTCATATATAATAAAATGGGTTTGCTATTTTATTGCATTATAAAATGTTTTTAAATGTTTTGTTGCTAATTAATTAATATGTGAATGATTTAGCCCCCGGGGGGGCAGCTCAATTGGCAAGTGCCATGAAAATGAAGTTCCATGAGGTTTCGAGTTCAATTCCCCCCGACTTACCTTGTGTGCCGCGTAAGGGGCATCGTGGGCACACCTGGAGGTTATAGGGGTAGCGGTTGGATAACACGGCCACGTGTAACGCAAGCACGTGCCCAACTAGTTGCTGATTCCTCCAGACACACAAAAAAAAAATATATATGTGAATGATTTACATTGTTGCAAATAAATGAAGAATTAATATATCAATGATTTACATTACTGCAAATAAAAGAGGTGTGATCCATTCCATAAGACATTAATGCAATCATTATATCAAAATGCAATAATAAAAATATTTGTAAGAAAAAAATCCATTAAAATATATACATATTGGTGCATTCTTATTAATTCACAAAATGGTGGCTGAAATAATATAGACATCGGTTCTTTTTAAGGGGTCATACACACCACTGCATATTAATAATACTGAATCACCAATGGACATTAATTATACTAAAGCATTGGTGCATAAAACGTGTGACAATTTAAAAATTTACAGTGGGCATGTGATAAATACACATAATCTTTTTAAATATAATAACAACTCTAGTGATTTACATAAATTAAACGAACCAATTCTTTGAATAAAATAAACGCACTAGTGCATTATATGTAATAAAAGAACTAGTGCGTTGTAACAAAGGATGGCATGAACATCTCACCTTGAATATTCAAAATTTCAATACCTTTCAGTGCACATGGTAATATAGGAATTGTAACATACAAATTATACAAGAACCAAGACAGACATAAAATACAAGCATGTTGAAGTTGCATACAAAAAAATGGGAATCTAGGGTGTAATAAATATAATCACCCCAGTTTGTTTATATCATGGGTATGGTCCAGGGTAGTAATGTAATGGAAAAAAAAATGTGTTTTTGTATTATGTATGCACCAAGGAATTTCATGTAATGGCGCATCATTGTGTTTTCATTTTATGTATGCACCAACAATTTATCTATTGGTGCACTGATACATTGATTGATTTTATGTATGTTCTAGGGAATTTTATGTAAGCTTTTTATAGTGAATTTTATGTTTAGGTACATACCGAGGTGTTTTATTTAATGGCACACTGATGCATTTTCACAATAAAAGAACCCAAACAAAATATGCTACAATCTTCACCAAACTAATTTTCTTTAGTTATATGGAGTATCTGTTAAAACCTCTATTAAATCCTTTGTTTCCAACCTTTGTTCTCTTTGGCCCTATCCTCACAAGGTCACCATGGCCAAGCTCACCCATTTTTTCTACGTCATGTTGCAAGGTTTGTTCACACTTTCACTCACTCTCTCAATAAACTTGATCACATACATCCTGGGTATTCATCCAAGCATCATATTCATTGTCATGGGAATACTTGGAATTCTGGTTTCGACCAAGAACACAAAGAAACTTACATGTGGGAGTAGAAATCCATTGAAAATATATAAGAAATTCTTGCCCCAATACAAATGCATGATCATCCGATGGAGCAACCATCAAGTCTCAATTTCCAAAAAAAAACAAACTTTCAATTCCACTATTGAGTTGACCACCTTGTACATGGTTTTGTTGCTCTCAGGCTTATGATGGAGTGAATTTGTGGTATGCTCACTCACAAATTTGTGGTTCATGCTAGTTTCCACCAAATAAACCACCTTCACCCCACTCACCATCGTATCCACAAAGTAAATTTCTTCTCCTTCACCTTCTGAATGTTATCCATCACCTCTATCTTTGAATGCCCCTAGATTTTTTGTCAAAGCATCCACTGCTTCCAACATATTCTTTGAAGGTACAGGAATTTGAAATATTTCCACCATGGAGACAAGATTATCCTTTGCCTATTACACTTGGTCTTCTTATAACAATTCCACCTAAGTCTTCATCATAAAATATGCGACGAAGTGGTTTTCATTTCAAACAAAACACTAAAAATGTCTCCCTCTCCTATCAAGCAACTTCTTCCTTGTTGTGACACCTCCTTTTCCCTAGGAATGTTCTTTGCTAACAAACCTAATATTGGAATATACCTAGACATGGTTCCATACAATATGGTCCTCATCTCATCATCATAGAATTTTGATTGTTCCTTGATCGCATGCATCTTATTCAATCCTTCATGTAATTGTGCTAAGATTTTATTCACAACATATATTCAAATTTACCATTATCGTCATCACAATATTTCCATCATGCAATATCAAGCATCCCCTTCTATCCTTCCTGACATTGCATCAAATTTTGCTTCATAATTTCCATCATATCTGGCCAATCATGAAAAAATTCCATTTCTTTGGTTGAGTTAAGCCTTGGCTCACATTGCAAAATTATTATTGCATCTATCAAACTTTCCCCAACTCTTCCCTTAGTGCCCCAACTACCTATAACAACAATGCACTCAAGTGTTCATGTGACATTTGAAAATTCACCTCAACTACCCATTGCACCAACACCACTTTATGATGCCACCCCAAATCTATCTCCCAAGTCCAAAAACACCCCAACTTAACCATCGTCTTCACAGTTCTTTTCCTACATTCATTTCCACCTTCAAATTCATTCTACCTATTGAGTGGAGCGCCCAACCTTCCAAGTGAATCAAGCAAGCAACCCAATGTTTTCTCCAAACTTTTGATCACTCCTATGTTGTAACTTTGCAGACACAGACTCTTCCTCACACAACAAAAGTACCTCATATTTGAAACTTGTTGTCCCCAAAAGTGTCACCAAGACTTCTTTGATACCATCTATCACACACCCATAGTCTTCCTGAGGATCCAAATCGACTTTTTGCACTAAATTTTCCTAACACATGTGGTCATGTGACAATGTGACATTTATTTTTTCATCTTGACCAAAACAAAGTTACTTCATCTAGACTACACATTACTCAATACACACCCATACTCTTTCTTAAGCCAATTGTGCCAATTACACTTGAGTTATTTACTTAAAAAATTACATAGTTCTTATACTTATCCAATTATGCAACCATTCATACACAAGAGACAAAAGTATAGTTGGGAAACAAAATATGTGTCGAACACCCATATAAGTCTTTATAGACAAATTTTGTTACAATTATTTACAAAGAGTAGCTCACATCTCAATATATAGATACATAAGAATTTGGCTAAGTTGCATCTTGATTTGCCTATTTTTTCATACACCCAAGTCTCCTTGTCATAGCCTGAGCCTGAGTGTCGTATCCTTCTCCCCCTCTCACACATTATTCTTCCTAACCTTCGTGCATCTCCATCATGCCCCCTTCCAAAGACAACCAATGAGACACTAAGACACACCTTCACAATTTTTCTTCATCTTTGTCCCACTTTGTCTCACTTTTTCCTGATCCATAGACCTCACTCTCTAACTTGAGTTGTGATGATGAGATGTGATTATACGCCTATAAATTTCCTCATCTCCCCAAATATATACATGACCTCTTAAGGTCACAAAGACTCATGACCCACACGAACCATCAAACCCCTTCACCTTCTTCCCAAGATGACCTGCAACAATCTTCTTGGTATTCCCATGCATCATGGAAAAGTCACTCATTTCATCCATACAAACCACAATTCCCACCCCATATCATCACATTCTCTCTACATTTGTGTCCTTTGGTGTTGCCTAACTCCAAATCATCCACGCTCTTTTACCACCAAGTCATGTCATCCATAGAAACCTCATGGTGTGCTTCGCAATTCATGGGTGCACATATCCTTAGGTGCATTATACCCAAGGGATGTCCCAAGGATCGTTTCTCACTCACTATATGATTCTTGGGTGTGCCCTTCTTTATCTCAGCAACATGGATAATTTAAAGGATGAAAATTTATCTCAGAATGTAGAAACCATGGTGAATCTTACTAGTCCTTAATATGCAAACTATAAACTGTTTGGTGATAAAGTATTCAAATTTTATTTAATGGTAGCAGTCTAACAAATTATTTGAAGTTAATTTCACATGTATAACAATTAATTGGAAATTTGTGGGTCACATTTGAGAGAATTGGGATCTAGTTTAGATATAGCCTTTCTTTTAATGATATCTCATTATGGTTTAGATATAACCTTTCTTTTAATGACCTCTCATTATGGTTTCTACCTACACACTTCATGTTTTATACATATGATCTTCCTAAATTATTTTTATTCCACTTCATGTATGAGGGAGACCTTTCATCTATCTACATTAAAGAAACAAGTGAAATTCCTAGAACCATTGGAAAATGATTTGTGTTGTTCTCCACTTGTCATTTATATGAAATATAAGCTTATTCAATATGTATGCCCTTTTCCTATAGGTTTGTCTCAGATTGTAATATTGATATCATATTTTATTTATTCTCTACAGTTTATTTTTGGTAATCAAAACTTATTTTCACTTATCTTTTCTACACAAATCTTTACTTTCCTTTAGACATCAATTTTTTTAAATCGTATATTGTTGGATGATTCTAGATGACCATAATTTTGACATTTTGTAGATGAATGCATCATTTTTTAATATATATATAATGTTTGAATTCAATTTCAATATCCTCTAGTAAACCTCAGTTAGATAAAATTATACACATTACCCTTTCTTGGGGGGTTCCGCTAGACACAATCTCACCAATATCATTCCATGTGTGTTTAAGAACCTTATAATTATACTCAAATAGGAATATTTTGTATATTCACTCAAACCTAAATATAGGAAGAAATCATTTTAGGATCAAAGTTAGGTTGAAAATACTAAGGAAACAATGCTTACATTCCCACAAAACCATTGTCCCATCTTCACTACCTCTCTTTATAAATTAACTGATAAGAAAAATGCTAGAAACACTAATCAACAAAAGGAGTGACTATGTTTACCTCACATGGCTTGTTTCTTGTTTAAATAGTTCCAAAGGAACCTAAAGAAGGAATAACCTTGTTTCATATTGTAGTTAATAATGAAAGAATATTTTTATAAGTCCCTTTCAAAAATAGTATTATCAAAAGTATGATGGAAACACAAATTGGAACCTAAGCTCAAGTTTCTTAAATTCTAAAGTAAGTACCATTTGTTCTTCCATGTCACTAAAATTGTTCACTAAGATCAAAATCATGGCCATTATGTCCCAATAAAGGTTTCAAAACTAGGCATTGGAAAAAAACCATGCAGATCATCAGCTTGATAAATCAACAAAATCAGGTAGTCATGTCATATTAGAGTATATATTAAGGGAATTTATCTTCATGTTAAAGAAAATGATGCATCTTGGTTATGAATTTTATCATAAACTATGCTCATAGGTCATTGATATCCCTCTGCTATTGATGACATGGTGTGATTCTTCCGATGTAGGCTCAATGAATTTCTCAACCATCTAAGCACAAAGAGACAAAATCTTTCTAAACCCACTTGCATGATTTTATTGAGTTGAGGTATGAACTAAACCATCATAAAAGTAATGTCCCTTCAATATTAAATATTACAATGATTGTGCATATGCAATCAATCATAAAGACAAGGGGAAAAAATGCAATGGCTAGACTAATATACCATGATTCCATAATAATTTCATAACATTAGTTCTAGATTCAATGGATGGCATGTACATCAATACCAATTTTTCTATGGTAGAACCAAATTTATTAGTAAGTGAAACTCAAGACAAGCTCATGTTGTCTAACCCATTGAAATTTTACACACAAGAAATGCGCTCTTATGACAAAGAATATTCCTAAATTTTTAAGAAAAAACCCTAAATATTTATTTCATTCCTAAGAAGACATTTATACCAACTATGGTACTCTATCATAAGATTTTGCAAACATAGACAATGCATATATTTTAAATACACTTTATTATAAGATAAAATTTATAAAGACAAAGGTGATGTGTGAGACATCAATCAAAAAACTATAAAGAATTCAAGCATTGCTAAACTAGAAAGGCTGATAAGATTAAAAGAATCCTTAAAAGAATAGATTAAATTTTATTATTGATTAACAAATAAATGGTTGAGCTTCATTTATTTGGTGTTAATATTTTAATTTATGTTAATCATGGCAATCAGTTAGCTATCAAAGTAATTTTTAAATATGATTAGGTAAATGTAAAAAAGTAAACACATAAACGGATGTCTTTATAATAGCTAGGAAGTTAATGATTGAAATCACAGCCATTTATTTTGTGACTACTAAGAATATTCCAGCCATATTTAATCCTGTCCATAGAAAACTTATTAAGCACTAAACCCCTATTAAATCTGCCCATTGTCAATAGGTGTACGTCTTTCCACGTAATAAATCACAATCAACTCTAAACTAAACTCCAAATGCAAAATGTAAATGTAATATGATTTTATCACAAATGCTAACATGAAGATTTGGATCAGTACACCAAAAAACAGTGTTTTTTTTTTTTTTGATTCCTTAAATCCTTACATCATCCAAGTCCATATATTTAACCTCAAATCTTGACAAAATTATGAAATGAATAATTCTATGTCATACTTTTGTTTAAAAAAACACAAAATAAGAAAAAAAAATATTTAAATAAGAACTCAAACATATCTTTATTTAAAAAAATCACAAAATAAAATGAAAAAAATCTAATTAAATTTAAATTCAAAACTTGAAAAAAGCATGAGATCCTGCTACGGTCAAATCCTTATATGATTAAATTTTAAATCAAAACTAAAAAAACCAAGAACCTCGCGGACGGTGCCCCATGGAAAAAGTGACAAAATTATTATTAAATCTTTAATTAAAAGATAGGTTGTAACTTTAGGGAAATAGATTTGTCATCGTAGTCCACTCGCCTCCTTCGTATCAAATCAATATAGGTGTTGACAGAACTATAAATCTATCCGAATTAATACAAGACTTCCCAAAGTAAGGGAATGATCAGGGTTCACGACCAATTTAGTGGCAAAGGGAATAAGTTCGGATAAATTGAAAATTAATGAATCACTAAATCTGCCAGGTGAACGTTAAGAAGCATGGGAAAGAATAAGAATGGCCAAAATTATGATCGAATTTTAAATCAAAACTGAAAAATCACAAGAACCCGGCAGACGTGCCTCCAAGCATGGACAAATTTAACCGTTGAGAACCTGGCGGACGTGCCTCCAAGCATGGAAAAAGCTAACCATTGAGAATTATTCTCATAGGTTGAATATGGAAGAGAAAGGAATTTTGTCTCATCTGTAATCGATGGAATTTTTGTGTCATCTGTAAGAGAGATTGTGGAAGAAAGAGGACGTGCCTCCAAGCATGGAAAAAGCTAATTGTTGAGAATTTTTCTCATAGGTTGAATATGGAAGAAAAAGGAATTTTGTCTCATCTGTAATGAATGAAACTTTTGTGTCATCTGTAAGAGAGATTGTGGAAGAAATATATATCTCAAATTTTATTCTTTCTCTATTTGGTATATCTGTGTGTCTCAGTTTGTGTATATTTTCAGTATGGGTCGGTTTGAGTCTAAATTAGGCTTATTTATGTGTGATTGAGAATGAAGTTGAACTGGATTGGAGGTGACTCGATCATCTGCTGGGAAATTTTTTTAAGGGAAAGGTAGCCGAGCTACTCAACGATCTGCTTTTTCCATGGTAAATTTTATTATTATTTATCTGTCCTCTATTCTTCTGAGAAGCCCCAGTATCTTTTGTAAATTAATTCAGAAATTTAATCTTTTCATGAATATCTCAAACTCCATGCATAGCCTTCTTTTGATTATGTAAATTTGATTGAAGATATTTTAGGTTTTACTCTGTTCGGAAATGGAAAGACCCTTAGAAAAGAAAATCCCCAAAAACTTTAAACAATGAAACTTCATGCAAGTTTTTTGGCAGTTGTTGAAGCTTCAAACATAAATGGAAAATTCCTTAAAAAAAAAAATTCTCAAAACAGTAAATGCTGAAATCTCAATGCAATTTTTGTTGATAGTTATTGAGAATTTTTTTAGAAATAAAATTTTTTTCTAAAAAGAAGAAATAACCTTAATTTTTACTTTATTTTATTAAGTTGATTTTCATAAGCCTTATCTTTGGCAGTTAGTTGCTAAAGCTTGAAACATAAATGGAAAAATCCTTACAAAATAAAATCCTTTCAAACATAAATGCAAAATGTTTTGACAACAACGGAAACTTCAAATAAAAATGAAAAAAATCTTAAAAAAAAAAAACTTTACTTTTCACTTTATCTTATTGAGCTGATTTTCATAAGCCTTATCAATAAACTCTGATCTCTTGTGATATATATTTGATATAGACTACTTCTCTCTTGGATACAATATGGATTTTATCTCCATAACGCACCTCTACCATCCATTTTAGTTTTTAGTAGATTTTAGGTTTTGATTGTTAAATTTATTTATTTCTTTCCAATCCAATTTGGATAAAGGATGGTTTATCACCCGTCTATGCACTTATTCTGTTTTGGTATATGGGTCAGGTTTTTGTTTTTTAAATAAGAATAAAAATATTTGAGTTTTTAGAAAAAACATTTAAGTTTTAGTATCAAAATATGTTAAATTGTTTATATTTATTTATTTATGTTTTTTTTTCTTTCATATATTAGATTACTAAATATTTTATGTATTTTTTTAATTAAAGATATTTTTTTCATTTATTTTTTATATATATTTGGAAAATTTAATTTTCTTGTATATTCATTTATTTTATATATATATATATATATATATATATATATATATATTAATTCTATTTTTTAATGCTCAAATACATAATAATTGTTGATAAATTTCATATTTACAAATATATTGTATTAATTGTTGATATTTAAATTTCACATTTACAATTTATTTATTATATTTTAATTTTTTATGATAATGAATTATAGTATTGGTATGTTATAATTTTATTATCATATTGTATGTTATAATCTTATTTAAGTATTTATTTGTATTTATAGTTATTTTTCATTTAATTAATTAAGTAAATAGAAATTTTTGTATCCCTTTATTGTGTATATTGAATATTTTATTATATTATGATTATATATATATATATATATATATATATATATATATATATATATTGCGGAAAAAAGTATATTTTCTAAATTTTTGATACATTCATTATTTATGTTACTTATTTTTCATTTGGTCTCTTCTCCTTTTTAAATGTGGAATGCAAATTTATAATATTTATATATGATATATTTGTTGTCATTTGGTTTGTTTATTTGTATTGCTTTGTATTTTATATTAGAATGACATAATTTTATTTCAAATAACATATTGGATCCTTGATTATTTATTCCATATTAAAAATGGATTTGAGTAAATTTGTGTATTGTTATATTATAACTTTGTTCAAACAATTATTTTCATTTTATGCAAGGAAGTATTATGTGAGGATTGTGCATAGGATTTAGGCTTGGGCCTTGGGTTATATAAAGGCTTAGGCTTATTCTTAAGGATTTAGACTTAAGGTTAGGCTAGGATAGGGTAAGCTACTCTATCTAGGTTAGGGTAGAGTATGATACACTAGGTTAAGGTGAGATAGGATAGGTTAGGTTGGAATAACCTAGTAGGTTATTGTAGGGTAGGTCAGATTAGGCTAAGTTAGGGAAGCTTAAGGTAGGCTATTTTGGGCTAGGACGGGGTAGGCTAGGTTAGGAAAAGCTAAGATAGGCTAGATTAAGCTAGGCTAGGAAAATAAATGTTAGGTTGGGTTAGGCTAGGGTAAGATAGTTTAGGGTTAGGTTACACTAGGCTAGGTCATCAAAGGCTAGTCTAGACTAGGATAGCTTAGGTTAGGATAAGTAAAGGTATAATAATGTAGGTTATGGTAGGGTCATATGGACTATGCTAAGCTAGGAAAGGGTAGGGTTGGTTGAAGGTTAAGCTAGGTTAGGTTAAGGTTGGACTGGGATAGAGGAAGCGAGGGAGGGAAAGACATACAGAGGTGATGGGATCAGAGAGAGAGAGAGATAGAGGGAG
>ML777001.1:489757-500058 GCA_009831015.1 Picea engelmannii
AGGGGGAGAGAGATGATGAGGGAAAAAGAGATTTTGAGAGAGAAAGGGAGAGAGAGAGAGAGAGTGATAGAGAATGAGAGAGACATATAGAGTTAAATGGAAGGAGAGATACAAAGAGAAAAGGAATTATGGATGGAGAGAGAGTGTGAGAGAGAGGAGAGAGAGAGATATTGGGAGAGTGAGAGGTGTTGCACCTCTTTTGTCTCCTAAATGGAGAAAATAGAGATTCTTACAAGCCCAGTTGGGTATCTAGGAAAGACAACAGTAAAGGAAAGGGTTAGAAAGACAAAGCATAAAATATAAACAAATAATTAAACTAAGAATGATAAAAAAAATTAAACTATAGTGCATAAGAACATAAGAACAAGGAACAAACAAGACTCGTGCCACCAATGGAAATGATTGTATTAGTAGAAAGAAAACATCTAAGAGAAAGGGAGACTTTGTGTCCCCTATTCCTCCAAGGGAGGGCTCTTGAACCCACAAATATTGAGTTATTCTTACAAATGAGGAACTATGATGAAATGGTGAAGAGAATCCAAAGAAAATTCATTCTAGAGGTGAATTGAATGGCTAAGTGTAATGGTGCTAGCATACTCTTGATGAGGAAAGAGGATCCTCCAAGAGAATATCAACAGCATAACAATACAAATGAATTCCTTGAAAATGTAGTACACCCATCACTTCCTTTTATAGCATAACTTTGAGGCATTATTCAACCATCTTTTAGTGCAAGGGGCCATTTAGGGCACCCTTAGGTCTTTGACTAGCCATCCAGCTGGATTCAACTGAGATTTATGTGTCAAATCGACTTGGAAGATGAACCAGAGGTGGGTGGGAGGATGACCAATATCATAAATGCATGCTTTTGAGGGATGCACAGTTTTTTGCATCCACAGTCGCGCATCATGTGCATGTGCATTTTTTCCTGTGTTTCTGAATGGCGCATGTGTGCACGCTCCCTATGTAGTCTTAGCGCATGCTAATTTTATTTTTGATTGTGTAGTTTTGGGCCTTTTGGAAATGCATTTTTGGTCCATGGGTGAGATAATATGTGTCTTAAAGATGTTGGATTCCTGTAACAATTTTCAGATGAAATTTTGGTGCTAACAGATGCCCCTTGATGGATGAGGTTAGGAGCATACGTATAGTCAAAATTCATCAATGTTTCTTCTAATGAGAATATCATTGTAAGAGAGAGTGATAATGACAGTATCAAGAGCGACTCGTTGGAGGGAGAGAGGAACCTGAAGAACCCAACCTTTCATAAGGTGTAAAAATAAACTGTGTACAAACAAGGTGGACATGCCCCATGCTCTTGCTATGTAACTCAAAAATATGTAATACATTAACTAAAACTATATGTTGGTGTAGATCACTACAGCGCCCTCCGAGTAGTTTGATAATGACAAAGGACAATTATGATGGTGAAAAAACTATGATAAAATGTAAGGACACCTATGAGAGGTGTCAATGATACTCAAGCATTGATATCGTATCAAATTTTAGAGGTCTTCAGCATATATGAAAATAAATTGCAATAGTCGCAAAGTAAGACCCATCGCAACATGAGAAAGAGTTGAAGTTGAATGTCATGAGGGTCAACAACAGTAGAGGGAAATGATGTTTCTCTCTATTTCATCCGAGACACCTCATTGTAAAGGTAATGAGAGTTAAGATACTATCACCCTCTTCGAAACTGTGATGATGTCGACAGAAAGGGAGATGCAACTTCGAGAAGCAGAGGGCTTCATGAAATCTACTTGAACAAAATCATGAATTGATGAGGAACATGGATGAAGTTGAGGAGTAGTGAGACACAAGACTGCCCTTGGTTGGGGAGAAGTGTAAAGTGTAAGCAACTGTGAAATTGAATCTAGTGTCAAGGGGACATCTAGATGAGGGTAAATTGTGCCAGAGGCATGACAAAATGGACAAACATAGATATCAAAAAGGTTTATGGAATTGTAAGATACTCGAGGTTTATGGATAATATCAGCAAGGGTAGGAGGTTAATAAAATACCCCAACAAAGGGAGACATTGGTTGCTTTTCTAGGAAAAGAAGGTCGCCAAGGGTGACGACAAAAAACTATGTAAATGTTGGAAACAAAGGCTTTTTACAATTACCAAATGAATAAAAAATTATTTGGAATGAGTGTACAAATACAAAAATAGGTGCCCTAGTGCAAGATGGTTGGGTCAGTTAGGGTGCAAGTTGTGTGGAGAACTGGTGGAGGGCCCATGGGTGGGTTTATGTATGAGGTAAATGAAATGGAGGGAAATTTGCAGATGGGAAAACTGATTGTGGATGAAATGGATGGTTAATGATACTGCGAAGGCCCAGTCAAAATAGAACCTTGAAGAGATAACCTAGGGGTCCATTGGGAAAGCTAGAAAAATGAGGAGAATGAGTATGTGGTTGATTCTCGTAAATGCCTAAGACTATCGAGACTCCCATCCCTAGGGGCTAAAAGAAGAATGAGTGTCAAAGTTCCAAGGGGGACTATGAATGGGACAACTCATGTGGGGGACAATGCTACCAGGTGACAATACCAAAATGCAGCAGAGGTGACAGTACTGCAACGCTGGATATGAGGATCCTATAGGAAAATTTCGGAGGTTGTGACTGGAGATGCAATTGAGATTCAGAGGGAATGATTGCATGCCAGTGTTGATCATATACCTGAAAGGGATGCACTGGTGTGCGATGACCTAGTACCTACATACATGAAAACCAAATATCTGACGTGAACAATATTTGAATATAAAGGACATATAACAGTTATTTGATAATTTTGAACATGAGCAAGTGTACCCAAGTGTGTCATGGAAAGACTCTCTATGGGGGAAAAGGGAAAATGATAATCCGAGGAAAATGTCTGTGTAAGTGGCCAAAGATGGTTTAGAAAATGGATCTTATGGGGTCTTGTACCAAAAAATGAAAGTGTGGAAAAGGGCTTGGATATGGACGGTGGGTCCATAATGCCATCCTAGTTTCACAGACACTATGGGCGATCAGGCAGTAATTTGGTGGGAAGACATGGACCTCCCCTTTTCTCGAGGACTGATGAATAAATATAATGAATTACATTCATGGGAGCATTGGTATGGAGTACTAGAGGAAGCTCAGGAAGATATGTGTGGCATTCCACGGCTAATGTATGGTGGATGTATGGGATAGATGGGCAATGATGAGTGTAATTCCCACATTCTGTGGATATGGCACATGCAAAATTGGTTCGTATATGTTGTTTCCGTGTGGTTGATGACTTCGTAGTAGAATGGGATGTCCTTGGTGGAGTGGTAAGAAAAATGTGTTCTTGAGGAAGCTGGATAAAACTATGTAGCTCAAGAAGAGAAGGTAATTTGTGAGTGGGGTGTCCTTTTATTTCACATAAGGTGCAAGGGATTTGAACTCGGGGAGGTAGTGGAGTGATGAACTCTTTCTTCTTCCATCTTCCCCCATCCACAATGATAGTGCTAGTGATTGGAGGTAAGGGTGGTGTGGTAGGAACAAGTATTGGAATCTGCACCAGGATTGCCTCTAACTGAGGAGGGAGGGATGGTTGAGGAACCATTTTGGGTGGATGTAGATACCATACTAGGATTTTCCCCTGGAGGGGGGGGAGATCTATGATAAGTGGTGTAATGGGGCTCTCAGGGAACTCTTGACGTAGTATTTCTTCAACTAGTGGAACTCTGATAGGGGGAGGGGACTCAATGATAGGAGTATTGTCTCTAATGTCTATTCCTTTAGAGGAAACTACACACACTTGTGCTGAAAAAGATGAGTTTAGGAACAGTGGTGCTCCTTGATAACTGCCCAACATGGATGGGTCTTGGAATAATCTAGGGCCAATGTTGGCAACTGGAAAATCATTTGAGCTAACATGAACAAGGGGGAGGATGTTATCCATGTTGGCAGAATGGTTAGGCTCGTAATGTGTAAGTTGGTCGATGGTGAAGATCTTCCCATTATGGGGGAACATAATCATATGAAACAAAAAAGAGGCGACCGCCTTCATAGCATACATGTAGTTGTGTCCGAACAATATATTGTAATCAAGATAGGCATCGATAACTTCAATGTCAATAAGGATGGTTTTTCCCCCAAGTTCTATGGCAACATTTTGACAAAACCCTGTGGAAAATGTTGGTCGACCGTCATAAGATCGAAGGGTGATGGTAGAGGGTACTAGCTCAGGGGAGCCAGTTTTTTTTCATACATGTTTATACATGATGTAGGTGGATGCAACTTCATCGATGATACACCGATAAACTATGGTGTTCCACATATTAACTAGTATCTGGAAGGATACTTGGGAGGGAAGATGTGGTTCTCCATTATCTGAATCAAATGTGATCAGTTGTGTGTCAGTTGTGTTGATTTCCCCCAAGGCAGAAAGCAAGGATTTTAACTGTGATGGATAGGTTTGGAGGACCTCCAACACAGATATGGCAGTGGCATACTGGGCTAATTCATCAACCAGACTATAATTATGATAAGCCCTATCTTGAGGGTTATGTACATTCCATTGTAAAGGCATATGTGGTATGCAAGGAATGGGTTTTGTGTTAGGACGTGAAATCATCAATGGTTGTCTTGTAGTAGTTGGAAGTGTTTCTAAGGTGGTTGGGGTAGATTCGGGAGGCATACCACATTGACTATTGTGATTTTTCAAAAGAATTTCTTCGTTGGTGAGGAGGACACTGCAATCAACCAAATTCCCAGGTTTAGTGGTGCCTGGGTTTGGATATTGCTCCATTTGTGGTGGGGTAGGGTTGATCAATTGTTGGGTGTTCATCACACCTTGGTATGGAATGGCGTTTTGAAAAATAGTTCGAGGCAGTGGTTGCAAATACTGTTGTGGGGCCTATTGAGGGGCAGATGGTTTGGAGGGCCCTATGAGTTCACAGATGCCCTCATTCATTGGAGATCAGGAATTTTAGGGAAATGATGAGCATAATGTCCATAATCACCACATGTAGCATAAGGGAAGTTAGTTCGAAGATTGTTATTCTTCCCTTGTCGTGGTATATTGTTAGTGGTGCCCCCTTGGGGGTCTTGGTATTAGTTTCCCCTAATGGGATGGTTGTGGGGGTCATTCCCACCTAGTCCTGGATTGTCATTGTTTTGGTTTCTTCCTTTCTGCTTATGAGTCAGATTGGTCGTATTCAACTGTTCAAATGTATGAACCTGTTGAATGGGAAAGGGATAAAAAAAGTTGATGCTGACATGTGGTTGTCCCAATGGAGGATTAAATGGATAGGGAGGACTAGGAAATGGAAAATATGGATTGTTCTATGGACAGTATCCATATGACGTATAGGAAGTAGAGGTACTTCCACTACTATTAGGGTTATATCCAGGGGTTGGGGGTGGACCTGTACTGGATTGAGAGACCGAATACGACATGGGTACTAGTGGGGATCCCCTAATGACTGAGGGGGAACAATAGAATATGATTATTGGTAAAGGGGAGGGGGTAAGTAAGGATTTCCTTCATATGCCAGTGGATATGGAGGTGTACCATACATAGTGAGTTGTGGGGGTATGGATTGTAGTGTGTTGTGTTACCAATCAATCCATCCACTGAGTGAGACATTCTTGGTTTGTCTTGGCCAAATGGCACAGGTCTTGGGGCGTCATGTAGTACTATATATAAGTGTCATGACTATGAATAAATGAGTTCGAATTGTTGGGCCTTGCTAATGGCTTATTATTTAGACTCGGGGAAGGTGGCGACTACATCTTTGGCAAGGAGGGAAACAAGTGATTTGAGGAACCAATTGAGACATTGTTGTAGGGTGGCTTCAGATATGCAAAGACTGTGTCACTGATGCCATTCATGAATGTGATCAACGATGTGCATGGAGGAAGTTTGTTTAAAATTTGATATTAGTTAGAGGTTGTTGTCATGACAAATTGGTAGTTGGAAGAAGGTAAAAAATGCTTTGGCCAAGGATTCGAAAGTCACATGCGACCCAGATTTTTCTTCTACATACCACTTGGCAGATGGGCCAGTGAGTGTGTGTTGAAATAACCTCAATGGGATGGAATCATCCATGATGTTTTTTGGAGAGAACCATAAGAGAAAGGTCATGATATGGTTGGTGGGATCATCTCTCGCTTTTCCTTCAAACTTGGGGATGTATGAAGGTAGTTTGGTAGGCATTGCAGGCCATGTGGGGTTGTGCAATATATGATGATGGGTGAGTTTAGTCAGATATGGTATGTTGAGGGAAGCCAAGTATGAAATCTGAGGTGGTGGCAGAGGATTAGTTCCTACCATAGTGTGAGTGTTTTACGTACCTGACCCTTGAGGGGGACTAGGTGGGTTTGTACTTTCCCGTTGAAAAGAAGTTGGCCCATTTCTTCTATGGAAAGGAGAGTGTGGGAATGTTTGACCTTGGGAAGTGGACCCAAGTAGAGTGGAACCAAGAAAATTTGATCCTAAGACAATAGCAGTCACAGGGGTGTGGGGAAGTATGGCCGATGAGTTAACAAGACTAGGAACTCCCCCTAAAACAGGAGGGAGATTTAGCAAGCATCTGGAATGATGGGGGTTATGTGGGTCCCCTATGATGTTCGACTAGCAAGGTGGATGTGTGCAAATGGTGATGAGAGAAATTAATGAACAGGAGACTTCATACAACTTGGACCTTCACAATATATCTCACAATCATATGTAATCACAAGAACATCATACATAAATCAGTTGATAAAGAAGCATACATGTGGGTAGGTGGATTTTGTCCATGTGGGATAAAAAAGAAAACAAATGCTTGTGTCCTAAAATATGTAATGTCCCTCCTTTCAAACAACACTGGACCTTCCAATAGCACTCAATAGTGGGGTCTGAATCCATTGGAAGAGGAACTAGTGAGGGATGAAGTAATCAGTTATAATGAGGGGTAGAGGGTTCATATACCGAAAGAACTGATGATATTTCTCAATATCCACACAAAATCTGATCAAGGTGCAATTACAACCCACAATTGTCACCTGGGTAGATGTCCTAAAATTTGGTCACTAGGTACCTTGGTCAAAGTGCGGCATTTATATTTTTGGACTAAGAAATGGGTCACAGGATGGATCCCTTCCAAGAGGTGGGTGCCTCAAGGGGGAACACATAGAACAACCGAACCTCGGCCTTCAACCCTTCATGGGTATCTCCTTGCCTTATGGTGTTAGGAACACTTGACTTGGAGGATTTAAAGTTCCCTATTTGACAACTTCTATTATTTGAATATGTGAGAATGAGATAACGGGGATTTATTTGGATGACTATCCCCGAAATCCTACCTAGACTAAAAAAATTATTTTGGCACCTTTTGTGGAAGAAAAAATAGTGAGTTATTTAGAAACATTTTAGGTGTGGTTGTTTGAGAGATTGGGGGTGTGATCCGATCTGATTTAAATTAAGTGGGAGTGGAGAGTTTCATCAAGAAAAGGGTGGGGTGATTCGGAATCCCTTTGGAGGAAACTTACTTCAACCTCCATGTTTCGAGATGAAACTGAGTGACTAGTGACTTTGTGTGTGAATCAAGTGAAAGTGTGCCAATATTTTTAATAATTTAGGTGTCACCTTGTTGCATGTGGACTTCTCTTGGTCCTTACAAGTCTTTATTACCTAATTAATTAAATGTCATCGGTACAACCTTGCGGAATTTTAAAGTCCCTAAGAAACTAGCATGTGGACATGTGGGTCCTTACTATTCCTTTAACTCCCTAATGTGATTTAATCTAAGAAATATTTGAAGCTATCCTATATTGTGGACATGTGGGCATGTATGGGCCCATTACAAAACCTTAAAACTTCCATAGTGATTTAATCTAAGAAAGTAAATTTCAACACTATCCTATCTTTGTAGCATGTGGGCATGTATGGGCCCATTACAATATTTAAGATGTGTTTGATAAAATAAACTAAGAGGATTCCTGAGGGGGATATTTTCCTCTCCTAAAGATTTTGTCCTTTTAAGGGAGATGAAATTTTCCTTCAACCTCTTTCTGATTCTCAAGATCGCTTTGGGGCTCGAGAGAAGAGCATACTCAATGATTGATATCTAAATTCTAGTCCCAATGAAAGTTTTATATGTGATATAGAATGATTCCAACTTAACTTTACTCAAAGCAAGCCATCCATGTGGAAAAACAACAAAAAGAGGAAAAGTTATGATTTTAACCCCTAAGTGCTTATGTGTTTGACTAGTTCCTTTATATGGAGAGGGCATGTAAGTGTGGTGTAGATTACAAAATGCATGAAATCAATTTTAAGAAGACTATGGGCCCTCCAAAGATCACAAAAAAACTTACAATGTGTAGTTTTCCGAGCAGATGCGTGGGTCTAAGAGTAGACAGAGCCATTGTGAGCGTTAATGCACGAACTGAAAATGCCTTATGGGTGAAGGTGCGTAGAGGGCTCTAAGAAATACTATGGGTTTGGTGCACGTACGCACAATGCACAACTGTGGACCACTAAACTTGTGCATGTCTGTCACATGATCATGAAGAAAATTTTGGATGAAATTCTCTTAACTTAGTTTTGAATTTGGATTTCTATAGGTCATCTTGGGCCAGTTATAGTTCCTACAAGTTAAATAAATAAAAAGAAGAGATAAAATTACCCAAATAGGGGAGGAAATTGATACCTTTCCCTAGTGGAGTTGTCAATCTGTTGCACCTATTTTGTCCCCTAAATGGGAAAAATAGAGATGCTTACAAGCCCAGTTGGGTAGCTAGGAAAGACAACAATAAAGGAAAGGGTTAGAAAGATAAATCATAAAATATAAACAAACTATTAAACTAAGAATCATAAAAAAAATTAAACTATAGCACATCATAACATAAGAACAAGTAACAAACAATATTCATGCCACCAATGGAAAGGATTGTATTAGTGGAAAGAAAACACCGAAGAGAAAGGGAGACTTTGGGTCCCCTCTTCCTATAAGGGAGGGCTCTTGGACCCCCAAATATTGAGCTCTTCTTACAAATGACGAACTAGGATGAAATGGTGAAGAGAATCCAAAGAGAATTCATTCTAGAGATGATATGAATGGCTAAGAACAATGGTGCTAGCATACTCTTGATGAGGAAAGAGGATCCTCCAAGAGAATATAAACAGCATAACAATACAAATGAATTCTTTGAAAATGTAGTGCACCCATGGCTTCCTTTTATAGCATAACTTTGCGGCATTATTCAACCATCTTTTAGTGCAAGGGGCCATTTAGGGAACCATTAGGTCTTTGACTAGCCACCCAGCTGGATTTAGCTGAGATTTAGGTGTCAAATCGACTTAGAATATGAACCAGAAGTTGGTAGGAGGCTAACCAATATCATAAATGCACCATTTTGAGGGATGCATGGTTTTTTTCATCCATAGTCATGAATCGTGTGCATGTGTGCATTTTCCTGCATTTTTGAATGGTGCGTGTGCACACGCTCCCTGTGTAGTCTTAGTGCATGCTGATTTTATTGTTGATTGTATAGTTTTGGGCCTTCTAGAAATGCATTTTTGGTCCATGGGTGAACTAATATGTGTCTTGAAGATTTTGGATTCCTGTAACCATTTGCAGAAGAAATTCCGGTGATAACAAGAGGCAGAGGGGGAGAGACAAGGATGGATGGAGACATGTAGAGGAAAAGGGAGGGAGAGAGAGAAAGAGAGGGAAGAAAGTATGGAGAGAGAGGGGGGGAGGGAGAGAGAGAGAGAATAAGAGAGGAAGAGGTGGAGAGAGTGAGGGATGGAAACAATGGAGAGAGAGAGAGAGAGAATATAAAGGGATAGAGTTAGAGAGGGAAGGAGAGAGATATAAATGGTTATAGAGAGAGAGAGGTGGTTGAGGTTATTATTGGATAGAGAGAGGGAAAGGGTGGGAGAGACAGAGTGAAAGAGTGTGTGGGGGAGGGAGAGAGAGAGAGTGAGAGAGAGAGACAAGATAGAGGAATGGAGATATAGGGAGAGATAAATATATAGAGAGAGGGAGGGAGAGATAGGGAGAGAGAGAGATGAAGTGGAAGAGAAATAGATATATTAGAGAGAGAGAGAGTGGGTGGGAGAGAGAGAGTGAGTGGTTGTGAGGGAGAGAGATTGAAGGACATGTAGAGAGATTGAGGGAGGGAGGGAAATATACATAGAGAGAGATCGAGAGGATATTAGAGAGAGTTCTTTGGGGAGAGAGGGAGACAGAGACAGGGAGAGGGATGAAGGGAAAACTATAGAGGAAAATCAAGGGAGAGATATAGAGAGAGGAAATTAGGCATATAGGTAGAGAGAGAGAGAGAGAGAGG
>ML777001.1:500119-535915 GCA_009831015.1 Picea engelmannii
ACAAGGGTTGGGAGGGAGATATAAGGATAGATGAAGAGAGGGAGAGAGAAAGATAGAGGATGAGGGAGGGATAGAAAAAGAGGAAGGGGAAAAGGGAGAGAGAGAAGGGGGGAGCAAGAGGGAGGGAGAGTGAGAGAAGAAGGGGGGAGAGTGAGGGAGAGAAAGATATAGACATGAAGGGGGAGTGATATATCGAATGGAGAGGGAGTGGGGAGAGAGAATGGGAGGGGGATATAATGATATTGAGTGATGGGGAGGGAGAGAAATTGATGAATACGAAGATAGACAGAGGGAGGAATGGAAGGAGAGAGATCTAGGTATGGAGATAAACATAGGAAGAAAGAGATAAGTAGATATAGATGGAGAGTGTATGAGAGAGAATGTATGATGGGGAGAGAGGGAGAGGGTGAGAGAGAGAGAGGGATAGGGACAAATGGATAAATATAGAGGAAAAGGGAGGGAGAGAGATAGATGGAGGGAATTAGGTATGGATATGTAGAGAGAGAGAGAGAGAAAGAGAAATATATTGTTGGGGGGAGGCTGAGAGAGAGAGATGGGAATGTAATGACTCCTCTTTCAATCCAATTTTTTGTTTTTAAATTTCCATCGTCGAACGAGTACTTGTGCATTCATAATTATAATATTTTTTTTAAAGATTTGAGTAAATGTTTATTTGATATGCTTATTTTATATTCTTATCTAATTGTCATGTTGTTTCCATGACACGATAAAGAGTCATTGTTTCTCAATACCACGTGTCAATTTTTCCATCATATTGATCATCAATATTACATGATTCTTCTCTTATTCACAAGTATGGAAACTTACTTTATTAATTTTTTGTTCTATGTTCTAATTCATACAATATTGTAATTTTACTTATCCAAATCTACATAAATGATTGTAGTTACGTAGGAACAATCTATAGATCTAAATATTTGGAGAAGTCTTGTACTATTTATAGATAAGATTTCATTTTACCATTGTTGAAACGCTTATTATATCATCATTTATGAGATCTCTATGTCTTTTTCTATGACCCTAAGGTCATATATTAAGCCATCCAATAGTAAATTTCATAACCACGCTAAGTATAATTCTCAACCCATTACCCTAAGTCAAAAAACATATATTGTAATTAATATTATTATAATAACTAGGTTATAGTGATATAAGTGGAGAAACTCCATGATTATTCTTTTAATAAGGTTTAAACCACCCTGGCCCTTGACCTTATGGTCTCCATTCATATCAACATAACGATTGTATTAGAAGAATTGGTTCCTAGAAAGGGACACTCACCCATCAAATCATATATTAAGGAATTGAGTTAATGCATAATTATTTAATGTTTTACTCTAAGTAGACTCAAGTTTATACTATTTCTAGGTTAATTATTATACATGAGGAAATTTTCTCATAGGCCATGTATTGGTTCCATTTATGATCTATTTCAGTATTTATCCTAACCATTACTCTAAATATTTACTGCGGCGTGGTATATGAGTTCATCCCTAACTAATTATTCCAATAATGGTGAGCGTTAGATCCAATTTCCATTTTCTCGGCTCTACCCAGTCGTAGTGTTTTGACACTTATATTTTGCATTTGCATAAAACTTCCAAACCTGAGTGGTATCGTTTTCCTAGGTAATGTAGATGATATCTCCCTTGATTTATACATTTGAATAGCTTAGACTCTTGTCTACTTTTTCTAACTTGAAAACTAATTTTATTTCCATGTATTGCACATAGAATCACACTACCTTAGGGAAAAAATTATTTTCCTGTGAGAATGTTTGTGTGTAACTCGAGATCTAAGGTAATAAATTACTTTGCTTAAAATATGTATTTTATTTTTTGATATTAAAAAATATTCATATGTTATTAACAAATTTTGGCTACGATTTCTATACAGGTTCTATTGAAACCCTTGGTGCGAATTCGGTTCTAAGTGGTCATTGTTACTAGGTACCATGACTTTGAGCATGGTGATTTCCCATGTAGGTTAAAAACACTATTGTTTCTGACAACATCAACATGATTTAAGTGGTTGTAACATACCTAGCCACCCACAGACTGGGATATGCCACCTTCAAGCACACCCTTGGAAATTTTTCTTTTATTGATACCTTTTTAAATCAATGAGGATGCAAAAAATAAAAGGATTTAACGACATGCACAACAATAACAAAAATTCATGCATATTTTAAATATTCAATTAAATGTTAATTAAATAAACAATAGAAATACATTCATATATAGGTACATAATATGTTAAAAAGGAAATTATATTTACAAAAGATGACACCAACTGCCTGCAGACCAAGGATTTTCCACCCAATCGTAGAAGTTATTGTTCCAAATCTCAACATTAGTGTCACCCCTAAGATAGGGCTATGAATCCACAAGGACGATTCCAGAGTGTTACTTGGCTTCCCAAATAATTCAACACTCAATCTCTCATAGGCTTTTCCAGCACTCACAACAATCCAACTACCCAACTCTCTTCTACCCATCTTGCATCACCCAAGAGAGTGGACCTCCACCCGTCTCTGCCACATAGTCCCTTATTCATTCATTATTCTTATTTTGTGCTCCAGTGGAACTGGTCCATAATCTAAATGTTGGAACTCTTAAGACTCACAGTTGTGAACAATGTTGGACACAGGCGAAGACATCTAAGACATGCAGGCCACAAGTCATGGATGGATTACACCAACAACCACTACAACCAACAATACTATGGCTAATATTTGGAAATTCATGTCCCTTTCCCAAGCCAAGACACAGATGAGGATGGATCAATGAGTGATAGGTAAGGACTCGATGAATGAACAAGTGAGTAAATGAAAATAATGCATGAACTAGTGATCAAGTAGATGAGTGAATAAGAGAATGAATGAACAAGCAATCAACGAAGAAGCCACCAATAGAACCACCCATCATACCAAAGGTGGGTTTAAGTAATTCATGGAGAATCAAGAACATCCTGGCCTTCCCGAAGAATCTCACGTAACTCATCCACCCCCTTCGACCAACGGGTAAATAAAAAAATAAGAAATAATCATGTATCCCCTTAAGCCCCCTCTCTTGTGGAATCATATCCCCCTATAACTCTAGTCATTTTCCATCTAGGAGCCAACGATGTATGTATTATTAATAATGATCAAAACATTACATTTATCGAGAACACTGGCCTTTTAACAATTGTTTGGGAACTCTGCCATCTCAACAATGTAACAATATATTATTTAAAGTGGGGGTTCAAAAACTAGGGTGTTACATCCCCTCCCCCTTATTTTGGCACTCCTGAGTGCATATACAAAATAAAGATCAAAATCTCAAAATTTATTCAAAACGTTGTGAGTACTCTACCCACATGGTATCTTCATGCTCCCGGGTAGCATCTTCAGGACCGTAGTAGGTCCACTAAACTTTTAGTATCTCTATAACTTGACTTCGGAGCATTTTGACCTTTATGTCCAATACCCGCACTGGCTGAACCTAAAATTATCCCTCTGTCTATACCTGAATCAGATGCCAATCAATAATAGGGTTAGGCTCATGAACATATTTCTTTAGTAAAGAGACATGAAACACATTATGCACATTCATGGAAGTAGGAAATGCAAGCATGTATAGACCTGACCCTATTCTGTCCAATATTTCATATGGACCACAAAATTTGGCTTCCATCTTTGTACAAATACCTTATTTCAAAGAGATTTTTTTATGCTTCACTTTCAGAAGTACATGCTCCTCTATAAATTCTTTAGCTATCTTATTCTTATTTACATAAAATTTATGTCTATCCTGAGCTGCCTTTAAATTATGCTTGATCTTAACCATCTGGTCTTCTATTTCCTTGAGAAACACTGTCCCAAGTACCACTCTATCTGTTGGTTTTTCCCAACTCACTCAAGTATTTCATTTTGTACCATAAAAGGCTTCAAATGGTCTCATTCTCATAGAATCTTGATACCCATTATAATATACAAACTGCACTAGATGAAATTAATAATCCCACTTAGATGGTTTATCCATCACATACATTCTCAACATATCTTCAATTACTAGTTGAACCTCTTTGTTTCCCCATCTAACTGGGGATGGTATGTTGTGTCGAAGTTTAGATTTGTACCAAATCCTTTAAACAATCTCCTCCATAAATTAGAGGTAAAATTTGTATCTTTGTCCAAGACAATGGTCCTAGGTATCCATGCAACCTAGCAATTTCTCTCATGTAAATTTCTGCAATATTATTCGTTGTATGTGTTGTTTTTACAGGAACAAAATGAGCATCCTTTTTTAATTTGTCAGCCACCAACATGATTGAATCATGTTTCTTATTTGTTCTAGGTAATCCTATGATGGAACCCATGGTGATCACTTCCCATTTCTTCTTTGGAATGGGTCAACCCTGCTGGATGTCTATGTTCAACTTTCACCTTCTGACATTCCATACACCGAGTGATGTAATCCACAACATCCTTTTTCATTCCCAACCAAAAGAATTAACTTATTACTATTGTAATTGTTTTCTAGTAGCCGAGATTTCCAACAAAAGGAACAACATGCATTTCCATCAATACCAAATTCCTCAGTTCTCTGGAACTAGGAACATAGATTATATTCTTATGCATGAGTAATCCATCTTCCTTTATCTCATACTCCTTTATTTTCTATTGTACATTTCCTTTATGTAAGCTTTCCTTTACCTGTAGGTAATGTTGATCTGTAACAAAACCATCTAAAATTTGGCTCTTAAGTCTGACTGATGCATACTAACAATAGTAGCATGCATGAGATGCACTCTTCTACTAAGTGAATCAACAAATGTATTCTCTTTTCCTTTAATATGCTTGATATTAAGGTCATATTCAATTAAAAATTTGAGCCATATTGTTCACCTGACATTCAAGGTTGGTTGTTCAAAAATATACTTCAGGCCAATGTGGTTTGTCCTTAATTCAAATATCTTCCCCATGAGATAATGCCTCCACATCCTCAATGAGTGGACAATGGCATCAAGCTCCAAGTCATGTTTGGCATAGTTCCTCTCATGCTCCTTAAGCTTTCAAGACCCATAACCAATTACAAGTCCATTTTGCAAGAGGACTCTCCCAAGTCCTTCCTTACATGCATATGTACATACCACAAAACCTTCATTTGGGTTAGAAATATTTAATATAGGTCCACTAGTAAGTAATTCCTTCAACATATTAAAATTCTCTTCACACTTAGTTTTCCATTCAAATTTAGTTCCCTTCTTTTGTAAAGAAGTGATGGGATGAACAATGTTAGAGAACCCTACTATGAACCTTCTATAGTAACCAGCTAATCACATAAAATATATGACTTCTGGCACATTTTTGGGTGTTGGCCATCCTCTAATGGCTTCAATCTTCTCTGGATCTACTACTATGCCCTTCTCTGAAATAATGTGTCCCAAGTAATGGATCTACTTTTGATAAAAAGAACACTTACTCATCTTGGCATACAATTGATCTTCTCTCAGCACTTGCATTACCAATCTTAAGTGATGTTCATGCTCCTCCTCAGACTTAGAATAGATAAGTATGTCATCCAAGAACACTATGAAAAACTTATCCAAATAATTTTTGAATATCCCATCCTTTAAGCACATAAATATAGTTGGTGCATTGGTCAGTCCAAATGGCACCACTACAAATTCATAATGCCCATACATGGTCCTAAAGGATGTCTTATGAATGTCTTCTTCCTTGATTCTTACCTAATGGTATCCTAGCCTTAGGTCAATCTTTGAAAATATCCTTTCTCCTATTAGATGATCAAGGAGGTCATCAATTCTGGGTAGAGGGTACTTGTTCAGTTGTCTAAAGTCAATACACAGTCTCAAGGTTCCATCCTTCTTTTTGACAAAAAGTATTGGTGCTCCCCAAGGTGAAACACTTGGACGTATGTACCCTTTCTTCAAAAATTCCTCCAAATGCATTTTTAATTCTTTTAACTCTGTTGTGCTCATTATATAAGGTGTTTTTGACACTGGGGCATCTCCAGGAACTAGATCAAGTGAGAAATATATCTCCCTTCTTGGTGGCAACCTTGGTATTTTTTGGAATACATCTTCAATTTCCTGTAGTACCAAGATATATTCAAGTCTTGGACCCTTTTTATTTTCTATCTCTTCGACATGCACTACATACAATTGATATCCTTTCCTAAAACATCTCTTGATACTGGTGCTCCCCAAGGTGAAACACTTGGACGTATGTACCCTTTCTTGAACAATTCCTCCAACTTCATTTGTAATTATTTTAACTCTATTGTGCTCATTATATAAGGTGTTTTTGACACCGGGGTAGCTCTAGGAACTAGATCAATTGAGAAATATATCTCCCTTCTTGGTGGCAACCTTGGTATTTCTTGGAATACATCTTCAAATTCCTGCAGTACCGATAAATAATCAAGTCTTGGACCCTTTGTATTTTCTATCTCTTGGACATCCTTTCCTAAAACATATCTTCAACTGTAAGATTGAAATATCTTGTATAGAGATGGGTCTTGGAACTCCCCTCACAGTGCTATGTTTTCCATCCCTATCAAGACATGTAAATGTCTTGCTATGACAATCCAAGAGAGCATGATGCTTGTCCAACCAATCCATTCCAATTAGAATATCATATGACCCCAATGGTATGATATTTATATTATCATTTGTATTCACACCATTAATACTTATGGAACATCCTTTGACCATATCATGGATTCTCTTTTTGGTTCCAGTGGCTAGCTGAACCAAAATTGATTTTCCAAGATTAATTTTCTCGAAATATAATCTATCCACTATTTTAGGATCAATGTAACAATGAATTTCTCTTGAATAAATCAAAATATAAACATGATGATTTATCATCTTACCTTCCACCTCGATCATATTGGACTTGTACTCTACTTTTCGATCATCTAAAAATGCATAGACTCTTCCCATATCTTTGAATGGTGTAGCCTCATGGACGTTGTTCACAGTCTTCACTCTGTCCTTTCTATGTGGGAAATCCTGGTACAAGGGATCTTTTATGTGTCCCCAACACTGTATAGGTTGTCTTTCCCTTTTTACCAAGGAGTCTTCTATCTTGGATTCACCCTTAGCATACTGATCTTGATGATTTCTATTAGTCTCATTCCTAAATAAAGGAGGTTTGAATCTATTCCTCCTCTGATTAGTCCTCTCCTTCCTCTTATCCTTCCAATATTTTTGCAGGGATTCTCTTCCCTATCCTTGCTCATATAGGTATTTATCCTTCCTGATGGCCTCAGTCAAGGTATTGGTCTTATCATACCTAATATTTTCCTTATAAAAGGATGGAATTACACTCAAAAACCTATGTATCTTTACATTTTCATCATTTATAAACCCAACATATTTTAACAATCCAAATAATTTCTTCTCATATTCTTCCATAGTCATGCTTCCCAGCTTGAGTTCAAAGAACTCTTTAATTTTATTGTCATAGAAATGCTCTGAGGTATACTCCTTCTGGAAGTACTTCTTGAACTACTTCCAAGTGATGCTATTATCATTAACATGTTCAACTTGCTTCAGTTGAACCCACTACATTGCAACTTTACCATGTAAATGGTAGGTGAAAATCCTAGCTTCTAGGTTTGATGAATAGTTATGCAATTGAAAATATATCCTGAGTCCAAGAAACCATGCTTCGGCATCATCTTTCCTTTATCTTTCATCATCAAAGGATAATGGCTTAATATTTCTCAGTTCTCATCTTTCCTTGCGTCCATTGGACTATGTTTTTGCATTACCAACTCTAGTACTCTGACCTTCGAGCTCCTTATCATGGCTAGAGGCTCCCTCTCCTTCTTCTGTTTCTTCAATACACATTCTAAGATGATGTGTTTAAACCCTTTAATTCTGCAAAATTTGCAAGCAACCATTTTGTTAGAATTATGCATATGGTAGAAAAAACATGCCAAACCATGTTACAGGTCCTTTTTTATTCTCAAATCATGAAGAACACATATGTATCAATATTCATCATATGACACTCTCATGTTATCCTTTATCAAATACAAAATTCAATTCTTCATAGGCGCTTCTTTCAAACCACCGTCCCAGGTGACCGTGACTAGAAACTGTGGGATAAATCCCTCCTTAGCACTTTTAGGTTTTCAAAAACAACCATTTATGCCATTAGTCCTTCTTTCCTCACCTCTCAGCTTCATGTGACCACGATCATGACCCTGCGCTTAGCTAAAAAAATGCTTATTTGGAGCTTCGAGACTTCGAAACTTTAGAACCTTCAGCTAGGACCAGATCAATGGTCCTCATCCTTATTCATAATCAACGATCAATATCCACTTCAAAACTCTGGCCTTCGGAAGTCTCAACTTCCCCCACTTTCTTCCTCCTAGAATGCTTTTACCTAGAGTTCATGATATTTCGATGCGTGTCCTCCTGCAAATCAATGACTATGAATCACTTCGGCTCTTCTGGATTCAGTAGTTTCAAACTCTCCACCTTCACTTTCTCCTAGAGTTCTTTTACATGAAATCAACGATCCAAAAACACATGTCTCTTACATATCAATGACTATGAATCCCTTCATCTCTTCAGGAGTTCTCGACCTAATGTCAATTGTCACATCTTTTTCCTCTAGAGTGCCTAGTCTTTGGACTTCATGATCTATCACCACGTGGTGAAATACTAGAAGCGAACACATGGCCCTATCAGGCAGGTGACACATGTCATGTTCTAACTAATGTTTCAATCCTCCACACATTCAAAACTCACTAACATATGGCACACATCCGATGTGTCCACATCATCCTAGGTGATGTCTACAAGCCATGTCACTTCAGAATTCTAGGGTCTCCATCACCTCGAGGTGATGTCATCATGCCGCACCACTTCAACTTCATGATTCAGGAGTTTCCACACTTGAAAACTTCCAATTCTCCCAAACTCTAAATTCCCGAACTAGCCAATCTACTGACATGTGCCTCCCTTATCAGATGGTTTGTATTAATACCAAACTTTGGGACTTTGAGAGATACTATTTCATTTATCAATGGTTCTTTTTGTATGGAGATCAATGGTCCTCAATTACTTCAGTACTTCGGGTAATTCTTTCCCTAGTGCTTCACTCTGCAAAACCTTATGGAGTAAAAAGTATCTGAAGTGAGAGATCTAGCACTACATGTCCATGTTGATGGACGATCCAGATGAACTCTGAGATTCGGGCCTTTGGGAGTTTTGGATTTTTGCATCCGTCTTTCTTCCAAAGTGGTTATCCTAGAAGTGAAATATCTCTTACCATGCGTCCAGTTCAATCAATGGTCTGGATCTACTTCAACTCTTCAGAGTTTTGATGGTTCGAGAACTAACATGTCACATCGCTTAATAGCTTTCGATTTGCGGGGGCATGCATCGAAGGTTTGGAGTAACCCACCTTTTTCCCTGCAATTCTTCTGATGCTGACACATAACCCCTTGGTGAAACTATTATTTGGATTGTGATACCACCTTGGGAAATTAACTCTCGTGCAACTTGAACCCCCGCAATGCCTCCTGGACATCAATCTCTCTCTCCAATGGAATATGATGGTTGTGAATCAACCTTTTCTTCACTTTCATTGAATGACCCTTGCTCCCCTATCCTCTTATCCAATGATCCTAGAGCTCTCTTGATCCCACAGTGGCGATCGTGCTCGAATTCTAAGGGGATGATCACAAACCTTTGAACCCTTACAAAGGAACTCTGATGTTATAGCTCCTGTGGAGACTCTGCAATGCCATTCCTCCTAAGGTTTTCAATTTCACAGTCATAATTTGATCTTGACCACAAGAATCTGACCAACATACCTGACCCATACCAGCCTGGTGTTTCAACCAAAATATTTGATACCAAACTGTAACATACCCATCCACCCACAGGTTGGGGTACGCCAAATTCAAGTCCAGGCTTGGACTTATTTATTTTACCAATACCCTTTTAAATTAATAAGGATGCATAAAAGAAAAGGATTTAACAACATGCACAACTCTAAAGATTCAATTAAACGATAATTAAACACACAATAGAAATACATTCATATACATGTACATAATACCATAATGGAGAGCACTTATATTTATAAAATATGAGACCAAATGGCTACAGACCAAGGGAATTCCACCCAACCATAGATGTTGTTGTTCCAAATCGCAACAATAGTGGCACCCCGGAGCCAGGGCTATGAATCCACAAGGTTGGTTCCAAAGTGTTACTTGGATTCCCAAATCAATCATCACTCAATCTCTCACATCATTTCCCAACAGTCACAACAATCCAAGTACCCATCTCTCTTATACCTAGGTTGCACCACCCAAGAGAATGGATCTCCACGCATCTCTGCCACGCATTCCCTCGGGCAATCCTTCTCCTTATTTTGGGCTCTAGCACAACTCGTCGATAATCTCAATGCTATAACTCTCAGGACTCGCAGCTGTGAACAATGCTCGACATAGGCCAACACATCTTAGACATGCAGGCCTCAGGTCATGGTTGGATTACACTAACAACCACTACACCCAATAATACCATGGCTAATATTTGGTAGTTCATGTCCCTTTCCCAAGACAAGATGTGAATGAGGATGGATCAATGAGTGATAGGTAAGGATTGGATGAATGAACTAGCGAGTAAATGAAAAGAACACCTGAACCAATGATCATGTGGATGAGTGAATAAGACAATGAATGAACAAGAAATCATCGAGCAAGCCACCAGCCGAACTCCCCATTAGACTAGAGGTGGGTTTAAGTAATTTGTGGGGAATCAAGAATCTCTTGGCCTTCCCCAAGAAGACCACGTAACTGATCCAACCCCTTCGACCAAAGGGTAAATAAAAAATAGGAAATAAACATTTATCCCCTCAAGATGCCTCTCTTGTGGAATCATAGCCCCATATAAATCTAGTCCTTGTCTGTCTAGCAACCATTGATGTATGTATTAGTAATAATGATCAAAACATTACATCTCTCTAGCACACTAGCCTTTTAATAATTGTTTTGGCACTCTCATATCTCAACAATGTAACAATACATTATTTAAAATGGCGATTCAAAACCCGGGGTGTTACAATGCTAATGATGAGTTTGGATTTCATACTATAGATTTTATATAGTAATGTACATTTCCCTACCGAAACATATAAGATCTCATCTATGGTAAAAATAACCAAGAAACATATTAAATTTTTTTTTTTTTCTGAATAATATAAATTGGTTAATATTATGAACTAGCTATTGTAATGAAAAACTCAAAGATATAAGTCTCTTTTAATCTACTGGCGTTATATATTTCCCTTTTCATTTTCGTTGTTGGGTTAATGGTTTTGTTTTGATGTAAAATGTTTATATTTACTTCATTGTTTTTACCTTATTCCAAGATGACATGGTCGATGGCTTCACAACCATGATATTTCCCATGATATTTCTTGAAACGACACTCATGTTATATTATCACATTTCATTATTTACCCTATTTTCTACGTGAATTTGCACCATGTTATGTATAGAAATGATTTATTATGAGGTTGTCAACATAACTCTAATTATGGTTTAGTCTTGGGACTAAAGTATACATTAAGTTTTTTAGAATTAGTATATATTATCTATTAGAAAAATAGGATGGTAGAGTAATAAAATAAAAAAAATGCGGAAATAAAAAATAGAACATACACAATACAATAGAGACATAGATATACATGGTTCACCCAATGTGGGCTACATCCACTAGATAAATTTTCAAGTCCTTCCTTTATTATTATCCAACAAATGAAGAGATACAACCTACACCACATACACTATAAATTCCTCTACTTTCTCTCACATTCACATTCATCTACCATCACAATACAATTACCTCATACATAAAAGAGGGTTGTCTTCTAGGGTTAAAAACCCTAACATAACTTCTATCGTCATATTAATGAACCTATAATGAAGGTTTCATATTGAATATGAAATTACAATATTTGAATTGTGTATCCTATAGTTTCTTGGACCTTCATATGAGTTAGGAAGATAATCATGCTCCACAACCAACAATATCCCACTTGGAGACTAATCACAACAACTCCATTGTTTTTGTACATGTTGGACTATGATCCGTCTTGTCCCTGGAAAATTTCTCATCTTCACCTTCATGCTTGAAGATTAACTGAAATTGAGAAGGAACTCAATTTCTCCCTAGTTACTACCTTTGTTAACATGTCTATAGGATTATGGCTAGTATGTATCTTTTCCAATTTCACTTGTCCATCTTCCAAAATGGATTGTATGAAATGGTACATGATTTTAATATGATTAGTATTATAATGGAGGTTTCAGTTATTTGTAAGATGAATGGAAATCTAGTTGTCATAGTACAACTTCTTATTCTCCTGTTGTTTTCCCAATTCCTTCGTAAACCTTTGTAACCAAATCATCTCTTTACTAGTCTTTGTAGAAAAAAAATACCTACTTCTATTGTAGAAAGTGAAACAACCTTTTTTAGTTTCAAAATCCAACTTACTGGTGTTCCACCTATAGTAAAAACATACCACGTGGTGCTCCTCTTGTTATATTTATCACCTGCCAATAAGAATCAACATATCAATGTAGAACAATGTGTGAACCTCCAAAACATAATGCATGAGTACTAGTACATTTCAAACACTTTAGAATCATATTTACTTCCTCCCAATGTTATTTACCTTAATTTTTCATTGTTGGTTACTTCTTGGGCTAACATGTTTCATTTTTCCTTCATCTGCACAACTTTATCTGTTAGTGTCTTGACCATCTTCATTGCTATCTGTCCTTGTAGCAATTCTACACTTTTTGAATGTTCCTGTGCCATCCTTGTCTTCTCTTCCTCCACCTGTGCAATTATCTATGTTTCTTGTTCATGGAGGGGCTCCAACTGGGATTGTCTTTATTTCTCATTAATTTTCAATGTATTTAACTCTGTCTACATGGTATTCATCTCTTAGGTACCCTTGAAGCACTCGGTAATGGTTATGGTTTTCCGTCACTGCTTCAAATCCTATATTGTAGCATTGATTTTCTCCTCTTTTTGGTCCAACTATTAGGCCTTTTCATCCTCTTCCAAAATGGTCCAAATATACGCAGTTTTGTAGAACATTTATGTGACTTTCCTTGCTTCCTGTGTCATCTCCTCTATCTAGAGTGTGGTTATTTTTTCTATTTTCTCTCGAACCTCATCGGGATTCATAAGATTAATTTTTTCTTTCAGCTCCTTGATTTCTTGCTATATTATTCAATCATCTAAGAAATTATATTTATATTTTCATCTGCACTCCTATTCGGTGCTTGTGCACTATCTATAATGCAGTCGTATGTCCTTATTAACCCCTTCTCTATATTTCCATTGTGTTATTTTTACTCATCCTTCTCTGAGGTAAATTGGTCGCACGTGATATGTAATATTTATGGTACTCCCCTACCCACCTCCAAGTTAGTGGCATCCACATGGGATATGGATTGTACTTCCTTCATTATACTAGCCTGGACTTTGTATAATGACTTTCTGGGTATCTGTGCCATCACTAAATCAAAATGGTCAATGTACCTCATGGGTTTCTGCACAGTTTCTTTATAAATTATGACCATTTTCCATGTGACCATGGATGTATCCATGCCTTGTACTACCATATAAACTATCTCATCTGCTTCTTTTTATGCATGGGGTTCTTGTGTCTTTTCATGTTGTTTCACTATGGCCTATAGTACTGCATGAATTTGTAATTTTTGTATATTTTCAGGGAATGTTATGAATTTTTCCATGATCTCTTCTCTATGTGCTTCTATAGTGTGGACCACCTCTTCCCCACTATCTTGGACCTTGTCTACCATGAACTCAACATCATCCTCTATCAAGATGATGATTAGATCATCCTTGGTGTACTTCATATTTTTGTGTGTCTCCTCTAACTTCAATGTCTTCCTTTTTGTTTGTGAGGGATGTGCTCCACTCATCATTTCCTTTTCCCTTTCCTCGTCAACATGATAAGTTTCCCCCTTTTCTTCATCCTACTGAATGTTTGTCCTGGGCACCGTTGTTTTCCTTCTTGATCTCTTTAGCAATTTGTTTCTTTTCAATGCATGAGTGCACACTGTAACCTTCCTAGTGTTAGTAGCTGGGTTGTTTTTCTTTGATGAATAGCCTGCTTCAGATTTCCCCTTAGGTTTGGTTCATTGCATTACAACTGGCCTTGTTGTTGGTTTTTCTAATGGAATCTTCCACTGTGCTTCCCAGTCTTTGATTATCCATTCAATCTCTTCCCTTGTGACAGAATATTACATCTCCAACCATCCCTTCTTTGGATCCCTTGCAACGTAGATCCACATGTGGGGCATGGATTCCCTAAACCTATCTATCCCTTCATTTTCTTGAACCAATACCATAGGAATGTGGCATACATTGGTTGCACATTGTTGTATCTCTTCTAGCAGCATCGTGAACACTGTGTTATTTTCCTACTAATTTTTATTTTCCTTGGCCTGCCAAAGGGATTCATATATGGTTGCATAGCACTTCCCTTTCCTATCTATAAAGGATGAAAATTGTGGCTCCTTCCATCCTACCAAAGCTATAAGGATAATGATCCAATAATAATGGAACTCAGTTCCATTATTCTACGCATCTTTGCAATCGATCAACAATAGGTTCAGGAGGTATGGTGCCCAACTAAACATTACTCCCTTCGCTCACTGTGTGACAACTACAATGAATCCTATTGGAGCCTCTTCTTTTCTACACTTCCTCAGTAGCTTGCAAGCTATGATCTTGTTGGAGAACCTTGTCGCATTATAATTTTAATCTCTAATCACAATGCCCCTGTTTCCTCTGTTGGTACCAAATTGTGCCTTGACTAGCTCAACAATCTCCTTCTCGCACGCTTTATTATCCAAATATTCCTCTAGATGTGCACCCTTTGTGGGTAGTACCGTATTTTTTTTATCAACACCACATCAAGATATAATGGCCTATCCATCCAAAGGATGCCTCCATGTACCCAAACACAAAATTGTTTGATGTAAATCCCAATGTTTTTACAACGCCCAAAGTGAAATATGTCCAGGAGGTTAATTATCCCATAGTTGTAGATCCCTGGTGTGCACTTTGCGTACTGCCTGATTGGTTTTCCTATGGGTCGAATTTCCCCTATGTTCGATAGGTAGGATTCCTCTGCCAAATATAGGAATTTTTTTCATTGAACACATCATGGTCCGAGTACCTTAGTTTAGGTACTTTTCCGAGCATGTCCTCCATGGTGACCACTACGTCTAGAAGGTAAGGAAGTGTAATTTTTTTGGCATCGTGTGCCTTTGTTTTCTTCCCAATGATATATGGTTATGCTTCTGTTGTTTTTGTGTCATGTTCTTCACCCTCAGAGTCCGACTAGTTTGTGGTGTCCTCTACCAACACCTCCTCTTCATCAAAATCTTGTTCTTGACCCTTCATTTCATTGGGTTGAGATGGTTCTTTTTATTAGGGTTTGTAATACCATCTCGGCTACCAAAACTCTTCCCTACTTCCCCTTGTGTTGTTGTCGATGTTTCCTCCTCAACCCTTATCAAGCTATGTGAATCTGTGTTGAAAGTGGTAACATATTTGAGCTCAACGATGTTATGGGGTTCCACCATCCTTTCCTTCCACCTTTGGCCTTGTCAAGTAACCCGTACATACTTCCCTAGAGTACCAAACTTTGGTGGTGCCATCTTTTATCCCATTCGAACACTTGTTATCTTCTTCGCACAATTATACCTAGGGAACACACTTGTATCTTTCTCTGTGCTAAAAAATCACTAAGTGTTGAGCTAATACGTGCTTTATGCACTTTATGGACTTGGTCATAGTTTTTTTTCACCTTTTCCATGCATTTGCATTGAGTCTATTTTCTCATGTGCATTGTCTTTCTATGTTATCCCAGTAATTGTTGTGCACAAATTTTTTCCCACTTTCCTGTTGTTCAACCAACTTCTGCCTCTTTTTGTATTTTGCTTCTTTTTCTATTTTCATATTGATTTTTCTTTTTTTTCTACTTCTATTTATTTTTATCATTTTTCTTTGCTAACATCTGCTATATTACACTATATATATGATTTTATTTCTGCATTGTATCTTTTTAAGAGTTAGTAGGTATATTGTCCTTGTATAATTTCAGTTGACTACCATTGACCATTCCTTTTAGTTCTATTCCTCCCAGATATTTTAGCTATACATATCCCCCATCTATGACAATATTTAATTCAAATGGCCCCAACCAATGTAGTATGAATTTACCAGGGTGTTGCCAAAATTTGTTGTCATAGAAAAGAACTAGGTCTCCCTCCTTAAATATTTTCTTTTTGATGTATCTTTCATGCCAAGATTTGTCCCTTGCTTTTTGTAATTCCTAGTGAAATCCTTCCATAATATTGTTCTCTTCAATTTCCACTAGTTGACTTAACCTCTCATGTACTGCACATCTTTCTATCATGTTGGTAATTACAACTACTCGCAGACTGGGTACCTGAAATTCTAATGGCACCACTGCTTCCTTTCCATACACCAATATGAATGGTGTCTTCCCTGTCAAATTATTCCATGTGCTCTTGTATTAACACAATACTTTTGGTATTTTCATGTACCAATCATCCCTATTAACATTTTAGATCTTAGTCAAAGCATTTTCCAAAATGTTACTGAAATATTCTACTATACCATTTTCCTAAGGATGATATAGTGTACTCTCTTGGTGATAGAATTCAAACTCCTTAGTCATAACCTTGATGGTATTATCAATAAAATGAGTTCCTTGGTCACTCATCAAAATCCCGGGACATCTAAATATGGTGATCACTTTCTCAAATATGAAGTGCCATGTTGTCTTTGCACTACAATATTTGACTAGTGTTACTTATTCCCATATGGTTAGGTATTTAGTCAGAGTAATGATATATCTTTCTCTTGGCCTTCTTGTTGGTGGACTAATAGGTCCGACAAAATATATTTTCCATTTTTGAAATACCTGTAGAGTTACGTGTGGTCTTAGGGGCATCTCATCTATCCTGTTGGGTTTTCTAACCCTTTCAGAGAAAACAAAGTTCTGGTGTTGTAATTCTTCTTATATTCTGAAAACTTCCTTCTTGCAAAGGATATAGGATGCTCTAAGTCCCCTTCTCCTGGTTGCATCAGGATTTCTCCAAGTGTTATTATTTATGGATCTACATGAACATGAAATGTCTTTTCCCAATATGGAAATACTAATATAGATGTTGTCACCATCTTTTCAAATCTAAAAAAATCCTTATCCGTCCTTGCCTCTTTTCCTAGACTACCATGGGGCTGATCCACTAATATTCCTCTAATGGTTTCATAATGCTAGCTTCCAACATTTGATCAATTTATACTTTCACTTTCTTCTTATACACTTGATTTAGTTTGTAAGGTGTTTTTCTGATAGGTCTAGCATTGGGTTTAAGGGGTATCTTCATCTCACCTAGCTCCCTTGCTATTATTTTCATATCTGTAAAGGTTATTGGAAACATGTCACTATATTCGCGCAACAATTTTTTTATCCTTTCTAATGTTTAATCATACCAATAGTCTCCAATACTTCACATTTTAGGATTTTCATTCATCCCAATGTTGACATTCTTAACTTTGATTGGTGAAACAAATGCCTCTCACTCTAGAGATGGACCTTCCACCTATCTCTCTCCTTCAATATCTATGATCTAAATGTTGCGTGGATCATCTTCATTTGGTGCTTCCTCTTTGACATGATAGCATGAGAGTAACTCTTTGATTCTCTCTTTATTTGGTTATTGATATTTTTTTACGATTCCAACCTTTGGTTCGTAAAACAATGTCACTCCCCTTCTCAACTTTAGCATTGAATCAATGTTGGGATTATCATGCTCAAATGAGAAGGTTACTACAAAATTATGTTGTAATATTTTCCATTATGTAGTGCCTTTGCACATCTCCTAGTCTATGTACTATTTCCCTGAGATCCCTTCGAATATATGAATAAAGTGATGAGGCCATTCCCTTGGTGGTGTCATCCTCCATTGTGTTTTTCACTTCTCCAAGTGTTTAACTAGTGTTCCTCACCCATCATACTTCTACACTATATTTCTCCCTTGTTCTACACCAAATTAAATGTGCAGTAGTCATTTACACTGATGCTAGTCCTGAATTGTTTCTTTGTGCACACCCCACCATTTTGCAGGTGTTTCCTTGAGTGCAATATCTAGGGATAAGAACCTCTAATTTTGCAACACTTCCTCCTTGTTGAGGAAAATGTATGAATTACCTTACTCAATCATTTTTGAATATTTCCTGGATAGGACAAGATAGTCGGTAATGTCACCCCGATATTTATAGGCACAAAATATTCTCCCAATTCACAAGTATTAATTACTAGGATTGAGGCTGATTTATTAATGAAAATAATGTTGCAATATAAAATAAAATCCATAAAATGTTATGTAATATACACACATTTTATGATAAAGGAAACATGGAGATCAAAAAGAAAAAAGTAACCAAGTCATAAATACACATATATGAGATAGAATAACAATATGATTTTATTTCATTCTGAGATATCAAAAGTCTTTCTCTTTACAAAACCATTGAGAGGGAATGGATGAAATTCTGATTTACATATTCCTGATGAACACCATACAAAAAGACTATGACAATCAAGTAAAAATAAAATTTATAATATGGATCAACTTTCCACAAACTACTTCCATTTTGACTCTGCAAGATATCATTTATCAACCATGAAACTTAGTTCACAAACATACAACAATACACAGACTATCAAGGATGGATCAACACCACTAAAACACGTGTCTGAAGAGTTTGGTTCAGTCTTGACCTTGTTGTCTACAATAAGACACTGCTGTCGAAAATAGAATTAGTATTTGAATAAAATCATATATGAATGAAAATTAAAACTATCTCATGCAACCAAAGAGAAAACCTTAGTCTTTATTTCTCCTTATGTTCTTCACTTCTCTCTTCTTCTCGTTCAACTTTTATTATTTCCAAATAAGTTTAAGTAGTTCAACTACCTTCCTTAGTTAAGTTGATTTAACTTAACTAATTAGTTTAGGAGAAAGAAATAATAATAATATAGTTAAGGGTATTTAATTAATAATAACTAGGTAGGTTGGACCCCTTGTGACTCTCATCATTTCCTTATTTCAAATCATAAAATAGAAACAAAAAGGATAATCATTTTGACTATATGCCACCCTTATAGCTCCCTTAAATATCCTTCAAATTGGATATTTAAATATCAGAAATAATTTATGTCATATCCAAAAATATATATAAATATCCACATCATCCACATTATCCAAAAAATACCAAAACATAGCTTGTTGTCCAAAAACACTGAAAACCACCAAGAACTATCTTCATCAACTGAAATCATAAAAGCACATAATATAAAAACCATATTTGCCACTTTATTAGGAAATTTTTCTTTTCTCATTTTTCTTTCCCATAGATTTCTCAGAAGTAGCCCATGGTTGATTATGCCCTTGAGGTTTTATCTCAATGATCAATTGGGAACATTCATCCCTCAAATGCATGCAAGAAGAGAGAGATGTTTAGGAATCATCGGAGGGAGAATAATGGGAGGCAACTACTTTTCCTTTATCTTGCACAGGTTGGGGAATATCAGTTTTTAGTCTCTTACTAGAATATGAAGATTGAATTGGTGAAACAACGTGGGAAATATGGACATTGTAACTGACAGGTGCTGGAAAAGGAAATGACATAGTCGACCAACCATGATGTTGAGAGACTGGTGGGTTGACTATCTCTTGCCATCCATCATTTGCAGGGACTTCTGACTACGAGGACAAATGTGGAAAAACAAGAATGTTGAGGATGTTCTGAGGAGGATGGAAATGAGGTATTTCTAGTCAAGGTTGCACTATTCCATGACCATTCCAATTGAAGAACCCAACTTGGAAGAACTGGTTCATTTATTGAGGATCAACATCAAAATGGATAGAAAATATAGGCCTTTATGAGCTCAGTTCCAATTTCCCCTGCCTCTGTTATTTCTGCCATTGTTGCCCCTACTGAAAAATCTCATCCTGTAGCAGCACTTTGTCAGTAATGAATATATTAATAAACCATACATGACACTCTTCTTACATGAATGAAAAATGGACACGAGATACATGCAAATCCATCCATAACAAACCATTCATTAATTGCCAAGTGAACAAGGGGTGATAGGGTTCATGGGAAATATAGAAGGAGTGTAATCATTGAAGAGTGGTATAATGATAGGGGATTAGTACACAAATATTGTTCAACAATTAATCAAACAATTCAATGTGTAATAAAATATCAAAATAATAGTCACCAACCATTGTTGTGTTATCCTTGTGTCACTTTTACACTGACTTGTCCTTTTAAATTTATTTCATAAAACAGGGATGTAATAAGTGAAATTAGGATTATGATGGGAATGTAAGTAGTGAAAAATTATAGAATGACAGGGAATAAATATGGATACTATTCAATTGAAAATAAATCAAAACATATAATCAAAACATATCTCTTTCCAGACCTTCAAAGTTTTAACAATGTTCCCTTTTCAAAACAATAATTCAAGTTGGTACTTTCATGACATAATTTCTTGTTGGCTTCCAAACTATTTTATACAATAATCTGTATGCCTGGAATTATTTAATCACAGTATCCATTATATCGACATAATCATTATATGATAGTCATAATGAACAACATTGCAATTTCTATAAGAAACCATCATATGCTTTCAATCACGACCATAACAATAAATCCAATGCTTCATCCCTTAAAACCAAAAGGAACATGCACAATGTTTACAACAACTCATATCCATCATTTATTTAAACATTGTCCAATGCAATCAATCTAGGCATTATAAATATTATTCGGGCCTCAAACATTTAACACACATGTGTCACTTTTATATAATCAACATAATGATTGAACCCAAAAACAATTAACACCTTGATCCCAAGCTTCAAATAAATAAGTGGGAACAAATCTCTTCCAAAATTACCAAACAAAGGACCCAAAAAAATTGTACCGAAGTAACCGAGCATGTATAGTGCTCCCATCAACCATCGAATTGGAGTAAATAAGATATCAATGTAATATTTAGGTTTTAAGACAACAAGTTAAAGGTACGAAAAATGGTTCGACTAGAGGGTTTGGTATTTTAATAACACAAAAAACTCATTTTGTAGGTTCTCTATCATAACTTACCACATAACAATTAAATGCAACACTTCCCTCAGTTGTTTGGGTCTCCAAAATAGTAGGCTACAACCTCCATTAGACAACATAAATAATCCCAACCCCTTTAACAACACTACAAAATGAGCGACCAAGTATAAACCCGTTCTCGACCAAAAAGCATGAATAACGCTTTCATCAACTTATGGATGGTGTTATCTTCATACTGTGCAATTTTTTCCATGCAACTGTGTCGGCGAGGGTATAAAAAGGTAGCTAACAGCTCATGGTTTTTCCCAAAGAAGGCACATAATACTTTAATCTCTCATTAGTTCGTATTGAAACCTATAAGGTCGAAAAATGGCATTTGTACACTAGCCATAGAGACCAGTAATATCGATATAAAGGTGGGGCATTCACAAAACTGAGATATTCGACAAACTATGATAACCAATTTCAACTAAGAGGACAACCCAAATATAGAGCCATGGAAAAGCAGGCTCAAATGCAATTTTTATTCAACAATTATATGTGAAGGGTTACACACAACAAGAAGAGCATAATCATATCTTGTTTAAATGCCATCATTACATAACCACCACCATGAGCAACCAAGGATGCAAACACCAATAAACAGTTAAAAATATCATAACATATTGAGAGTCACACAGACCATGAGCAACCAGATCCAAAATTTGATTCAAATGGTAGAGTAACTATCATGGATGGAAAAATAAGAAAAATTAGACATGGAAAATCTCATGTGAGGAAAAAAAAACATTGTATATCTCCTTCACAACCGAGCAAGGTGTAGCAGCAACAACTACCAGAACCAAAACAATGCAAGAATGACTAAGGTTACAGGCTCAAGGGAAGTTTGAGTGATGTGCAGTAAATGCATGTCACTTCTCCCTTCCAATGTTCATTGAATTTTTAGTATGAGCCAAGTCCACTCACCGTAGCACTAAAATCCAACCATTTATCAACCAAAATCCAAAATTTCCATATCATTTTTGCAAGGTGAGCCACCCCTTGGTAAAAGGGATGATTTTAGGGGCTAAATTTCTCTCATGGGCTAATTTTCCATGGTTTCTCCAAAAATGAGATTCTCTATTTTAAAAATGATTTGCCCAAATTCTATAGGATAAAATTATTTTACCTTAATAATAGCCAAAAGTTTATAAAAAATACTTAGAAATTTGAATATTTTTACAGAAATATCGCCAAACATTTATAGTGGACATATGAAGGAATAGTAAGATTCGCCAAGGTTTCTACATTTTAAAATAAATTGCCATCCTTAAAATCATCCCTGCTTTGTAATATCAAGCTTCTTCAAATGTCAACTTTCTAGGAACACAAATAAATATGAAGCTCAAACAATGTGCATAACCATAGTAGTAAGGGTCAAGAGACCCAAACTCTTGTCATAAAAATACACAACATTAGAACCTAAGTATAATTATTTTATCCAAAATGGAAACATTATTATATTCTATGAGAGATCATCAAAGACATTTAGTGCCATGTTTTAATCATCCAACCAACACATATCACCATAACATTTTAAACCATGATCTGGAACAAATTAACTATAGAAGATTGTATTGATACCATCACATAAGCCAACAAAATATAAGTGTTTCTTATCCACCATAGTTCCATAAGTCTACAAGGGGGTCTTGCCTACTAGTTTATTATTAATATAAATAAATAACAAAGCTTGGAAATCATTTGCAAGAATATAAATCATCGTTTCATTTCTAAGCATCAACAAACTGGTGACTCCAAAGGGAAATATGTTTCCAACATATTAAGAACTCAAAATGTATGGTTTTGCAAACAAGGTGAACAATAGATCAAAGATTTACCAGAATGATTATGCAATAGGAAGAGTGAGGTGGTTTAAGGGAAAAAATGTTCTGGGACTTTGGGAATAGCTCATGGAAAGTGTTACGTGTGAGGGGTTATTGCTCTATTCATAACGTTCAATTGGTCATAGTGAATTTTTTTATTATTTAAAGGAGAAAAACTTTTGGTGTGCTCTTTTGAATCTCAGGGTGGAGGTAATAAAGGGAAGATAGAAAGTAGGGATGAAAATCCAATTATCTATCTAACAACAGTACCAAAAACATAGATAAATTTAAGTGATGTCTACAAAGGGTACATCATGAAAGTTGTGTAAATTGATTGTTATTTATTAAAATTAACTACAGAATAGCATTGTTGTTGAAAAACTGATCCAAAGTTTATTTCTGAAAATAAAAAGAAATCAATAAAAGAAAAAGAGTGGAAATGAAACAACAGAAAATGAAGAAAAACAACAAAGAAAAATCAAAATAGTGGATAAGAAAACTATGATACAAAATTGGCTTTCATGCAGCATTTTAACCTTCAAACTAGTTCCACATAGTGTTTCAAGTGGGAACCGTTGATGCTATAGGAAAACAATCACTCTTATAAGTCCTTTAGAGGATAAGAAATTGTGCCCAGGAAAAAAACAATTTTAAAAGGACCTAACCATAATTTTTGAAACATTGAATGTCTTCCTTTATCAACATGGGATGAATCACAAAGGAATGCATTCTCATTAACTTTAAAGATGACAAAATTTATGCTTTTATTGAAATATTTCTTTATGGTTTGTTGTCTTCTCTTTATGTTCTCCAAGGAAAACATCCTTTGCTCCTCTAACATTAATAGTGCATTATCCTTTGAGACACATTAGAAGAATTTAATTCTTTGATTTGTAGCTTCATCCATAGAGAAGAAAGTTCCATCTCAGTAAGTAAAATAAATTCTTAACCATAAACAAGATGGAAAGGATTGCAATTGATTCTAACCTTCGTAGTAGTGTGATCTTCCCACAGGGCGTAAGTGAGGAGGGTGTGCCATTGATGAGGCTTATATTTAATGAGCCTCTTGATGATCCTAACCATATTTTTGTTAGTAGACTCAACTTGTCCATTTCCTTGAGGGAAATAAGATGATGCGATAAAATGTTTGTCGCCCAACTTAGCTAGAAACTGAGTCATGTTAGGAAAAATGAAAGCGGTACCATTGTTTGTAATAATTTTTAAAGTAATGCCAAATTTGGAGAAAATATTAGTTTCGAGGAAAAAAATAACCTATTCATCCTATGAATGTTTAAGTGGGAAATATTCAGTCCACTTAATGAAATAATATATGGATGTAAAGATAAAAACCTACCCTATTGAATATGGAGGACTAATAGGACCGATAAAGTCCAGACCCCATTTTGAAATAGGAAAATCAGGGAGGACATGTTGCAAAGGCATGGAAGAAATATGTTCTTTCCCAAAGAAATTTTGGCACTTGTCACAAGATCTTGAAAATTTATAAGAATATCGAAAAATTGAAGGCCAATAATACCCTTTTCGAATGATTTCAAAAGAAATAGTTTTAGTAGAAAAGTGGCCACCCAGATGAATAATAGAATCTGAAGATCCATGGGTTTCTTGTAACATTTTTTGTGATTCCTCATTATTCACACATTGAAGTAACATATGATCGATAGATCTCCTAAATAATAAGTCTCCTAGAATAACATATCTAGAAGATTCAATATGAATCCTTATCCTTTGATGAGTATCTAAGCTATTTGGACATTTCTGATTTTGCAAGTAATCCACCAGATTTTTATACCAGGGATGTTCAACTATAGGAAGGGTTTGACTATCAATGAAAAATAGTGTTGAAAGATGATTATCTTGTTCATCAATTTCTTCACTTGCTTTAGCATGTTGAGCCAAGTGAAGGGCTAAGTCTCATCCCTTAATTGTTTTCAAATTCATGATGGTTAAATCATGCTCCTAGATCTTGTCAAGGTAATGTGAAATCTTCTCTAAAAGATAAGTCTCTGAAAGAAAAAACTTGACAGAAGGAAAAGGGACTTTTACCAGTATGTGCTTTCCTAGGATATTTCTCCACAACTTTAACAAGAGGGAAAGCATGTTTTTTGATACAAGAATATTTAAATTCATCATCTGATAATATTTGACTCATATAAGCTACTGGTTCTTCACTATTATGGTCATCACATTGTAAGAGAATAGAAGAAACAACTTCCTCCATGGAATTAGTGTATATAATAAAATATTTCTCAAACTCTGGCTTCGCCAAAACCGGTGTGGAACTGATTTCCTTATTAATATTTAGAAAGGTATTCTTGAAGTCTCCAGTCGAAGAAAAGGAGTGATCTTGATTGAGAAGATTGTGAATATGTTTGACCATAACAACAAAATTAGGAACAAATCTGTAGACAAAGTTAATGATGCCCATAAACGCTTCAACCTTCTTTTTGGAAGTGGGGGCATGAAGGTTCAAAATAGAAACGATCCTTTCAAAATTTATTCATATTCCTGAATCATAAAAAATATTTCCAAGGATATTTCCCTTAGTAATGTTGAAGATAGACTTAGAAGGATTTAAAGAAATGTCGAACTTTCAGCATTGCATGAGAAATTTTATAATATAACCAAAATGATTCAATTGGTTCTTTGAATATATAGTCAAGTCATCAAGATAAACCTAAATAATCGTATCAAGCAGATCGTTAAAATCTATCTACATAGCTCTTTGGAAAGTGACACCAGCATCAGATAAGCCAAAAGGAATGCGTTCATAAGTAAATGTGCCCCAACATGTAGTGAAAGTGATTTTGTATGTGTCATTCCTTTTTACCTTGATCTGATTATAACCAAAAAAATCTATCAAGGACATCATTTGTGACCTTGCAACTTGCTGCAAATTCATTTCCATATTAGGGAGAGGAAAATGATATTTTATGATTTCTCTATTAACTACGTGGAAATTAATGCACAATAGAATATGACCAATTGTCTTCCGAGCGGGAACCAAATTGGAAACGCACTTAAAATACTTAATAGGAAAAATTACCCCATCTTTCAAGAGCTTTTCCAACTCCTTCCTAATAGTAGCTTCAAGTGTGGGATTAATGAGTCTTTTTTTTTCCTAACCGGTTTTATACCTTCCTTGATAGGAATGGCATGTTGTATAAAGTAGGATCAAAACAATGAAGATCCTCATATAACCAAGCAAAAACATCTTGAAATTCATGAAGTAGCTCAGTGAATTTCATCTCTTCTTCATTAGTACATTGGACACCTATTTTAACATTCTTTGGGGAATCGAGTGTTTCAATGGTTATGGAAATGGTTTCAACCAGATTCCTATTTTACTCCTCTTCTTTATTCTTTTCTTTGTTGCCTACATTACTCGATGAAAATGAAATTTCTAGAGTATTCAAGCCCTTCGGAATTTTGCTGTTTTTCATGGATATAATCTCCTTGGGATTATATGGATCATTTTTTATGAAACACATATGCTTTCATAACTAGGAAAGACCTACCATGACTCTAAATTGTTAGGGATATGATGATAATATAAATATTGAAAAGTAAAATCAGATCTTTGTGGAATAAGTTGTCGAGTGGGAGACGTTGCAAAAACAACTAACATGCCATCCATTGAATTAAGTTCCCTTTTAACATGAGCGATGTTAAATGATAATAAGTTCGAGATATGCATCCAAACAACTTGGGTGTAGTGTTTGATCAACTTGCTGCTAGGAGAATATGTTTTACTTACAAGGTTCACAACAAGCTCAGAGTCCGCAAAAATTGTAAGGTGTCCATAACCTAAATTATAGGCATTTTCAATGCCTAGCAATAATGCTTCAAATTTGATAAAGTTGTTCGTGCAAGAAAATTCTAACCTATAGGAAAATTTGTGAATTTTTCCTATAGGTGAATATAAGATAATGCCTACTCCATTACCTTCATTGGATCATGAGACATCAAAATTCATGTGACACATATCATCTTCCAAATCAATTTGTTCTCTCGTAGTGTCATCCTCATCCGCAAAGATGGAGTACACTCCTAAGTCCTCCTCAACATAGTTTATGTTAGTTTGTGGAATAATTTCTATGTAGGGTGAGATTCTTCCTTCCCTTAGGACTATGATATTATTTCCATTCTGAGGAATGGATAAGTGTCTCCCATCTAGTGAAAGATATCCATCTGTCAAGGCTTTCTAGTCTCTTCCTAAGATGATAGAATAGTTAGTTGTTGGCATGTAAATTACCTAAATGTTAAGGGTTGTCCTTATTTCAGGATGTGCACACAGAACCAAAGTCACATATTTGATTTCACCTATGGTCAATTGTTGTAGACTATTATATGAGAGCATGCTTCTATAATTTTCATTGGTACAAGATAAGCCTATCTCTTCCATAATAATTTTTGACATTACACTTGGCCCCAAAATGCTATCAATTAGGAAAAAATGGGTTATTTTATGCATAGTTTTTACATAAATAAAAAAAGAAGGGTTTTTACAGGGTGTCTAAAATTATTTACACCTACTTTATTTACAATAGAATCCTCTTCTTTTTGCTCTTCAGAGTGATTGGCTATGGTGGAAGCTTTGCCTTCCATGATAATTTTAGATTCTTTTGTTGTTCAAGGACGAAAACCATGTCCAAAAGAGTATCATCGCCCTTGATATTATCCAATTGGTTGAAAATTTTATATTTGGAATAGGGAAGAGGGGAGGGAATTCCTTGACTGTCAAGAGTTTTAATAGCTTGTTCAATAGTATCTTGTGAAGATGATCCTGGGCTAGAAAATGTAGAAGGGGGATCATATTTTCCTTTTGAAGAATAGGATTTATTCCTAGTGTTTATGATCATGGCATCTTATGGTTATGCCCAATCTAGAAAAAAAATGGTGGTTTCATGGATTTTTCCAAAGATTTTATCTCTGGCACTCTTCTTTACCTCACAAATATTTTCCTCATGATTTTCCTTGCAAAAGTTACACCAACTATTAGGCGTGATAGCTTTGGGATGAAAGTGGTCTTCATTGGTATTCCTAAAAGATGGTGAAGAAGAAGATGATTCCCCGAGAGTAAGTGAATGGACATTTCCCTTTCACTCATATCTTATCATCACAACTCTAAAAACCTTATTTCATATTCACCTATGGTCATCCTCCCAAGGTTGAGTTCAAAGAACTCTTTCATTTTCTTGTCATAACATCTCTTAGTCAAGTATTTCTTCTCAAAATGCTTCTTGAATTCCCTCCATGTAACGATTTTCTCTTTAATGTGTTTCACTTGCACAAGAGGATCCCACCACATGGATGCCTTTCCCTTGAGTTGATAGATGGAAATTCTAACTTATGCATGAGAAGAATAATTATGCAATTGAAAATGCTTTCTGATGCCCAACAACCATGTCTCTACATATTCATCCTTCTTGTGCTCACCATCAAAGTTAGGAGGTTTTATTTTGTTCATTTATCCTCGTAGATCATCCACCCAAGACCTATTATGCTTCCTGAAAGGGGATGTATCTGAGCTATTATTTTCCTTCTTATTGGAATGCCTCGAGGAGTGATGGTGACGTCTGCTAACACTTCTTGTTCTTCTTTTTTCATCAGGCAACCTGTGACTTCCTGATTTTCTTGAGCCACTCTCCTTATCCAATTTATTTTCTATTATATTCATGTTCTGCATTAAATTCACGTTGAAGTCCTCTTGTTTCTCCTTAAATCTTGATGCAGGATCATCTCTCCATGTCATCCAGCCAGCCATCCAGCCCACGTCAGCACACGCATTCAAGGATGAAGAGGTGCAACCCTCATTTCAAATTTGAATTTTAAATGTAATTAATGTTGTAGGCTGTTAAGCCATGAAGCCGTGCCTTTGAAAAAACATTATAGTAGATAACCTTGAATGTTTATAAGGATGAGATCTAGATCTGATTCTGGACTAGACAACCCATTCAATGTAATTGAATAGAGTAGGTGAGATGGAGGGAAGAGCTCAAAGAGCCCCCTCATGTAAAAAGATCTTGGTAACTCATTTTGAAAAGGTAGGAAGTTGGAAAATAGAGAGAGTAGAGAAGGAGCCGAGAATCTGTTAAAGTTCATGCTCATAACACCTTTGTAAAGAGGCACTTTTATTAATACAAACCAAAGCAGTTTTTCTTGCAAGTATTTTTGTGTTGAATGAATGTCTATGTGTGTTCTTCATATGTTGTAGATGTATGTTAGGTATGCATTTGCAGGGGTTTTTTTCAATTTCAGGGTTAGAGGTCTTTGAGGCTTCACACCAGGAGGGTGTGATAGAACGTTGTGGGTTCTAATAGCCATGCAAAGAGGGTGCATTTATGAATTCTGTGGATTCAGACAAAGGCGTGCCAGGAGGGCACAGTAGATGAAATAATTGGCTCAGAGGAAGACCTCAAGGTTGTTGAATACCTTAGAGGTAAGGCTGTGTATGAGAGACACATTTGCAGATAGAAACTCCGAGGAGTTTTGTAAGGCTCTGCTAGGAGGGCATTGAGTATATGTGTAGATAGGCACATGAGAAAAGAACTCTTTGAGTTTTGTAATTTGAAGAAGAATCTAGAGAAGGATCTTCACAGGGTTACTAGACACCCTGCAGACTCAACAAGAGGTTGCTTGAGCAAAGGATTTCCAGGAGGGAATAAGAGATTCTCCATTTGAAGGAGAAGAAAAAAAAAGGGACCGAGTTCCTTAGAAGTCTGAGTAACAGGGAAGCTCAGAAGAGATATCACTTTGCGTGCAAAGACTCTACAAGGAGTGCAGAAGTCAAAGAATTCATTAAGGATTCGGAGGGATAAATATCAGGAGGAACAGAGTCATGAAGAACGCAGGTGAGACTCAAGGTAAAGAGTTTACAGAGGAGAGGAGAAAAGGTTGAGGCCTTTTTAACTTGGAGAATTCTTCCAAGTTCAGGAAGAACATGCATGCTCAGGAGGAGAATAGTTGTCATTGGATCAAGCTAAGGAAGAGATTTGGGTAATTGAAGATTCCACATCTAGGGAGTAGTGGAGGAGAACGTAGGACAGAAGAGATTTTGAGCCATTGGATCTCGCTTAGAATACCCAACAATCGTTGGATCGACAGGAAGTTGCACGAGGTTTAAACCTCAAGCACAGAGCAGAGAAATTTGAGAAGTCCCAAAATATATCTGAGCCGTCCATCCAAATACAATTGTCCCTAGATCAATATTTCCAACTCTGGTTCAGAAATCAACCTAGGACAAACCACAGGGGTAGTTTTGAGTTTGAATGTAGAACAGTGAAGATAGAAATTCCATACTTTGATTGTACAACCAAGATGATGGCACAATCTTGGGTACAAAATATGGATACATATTTATAGCTCAACCCTATGAAAGAGATGGAGGCCATCAAATTTTCCACCATGTAATTGGATGGAAAGGCCCATGACTAGTGGTACCATGGGCTCACCACACTCGGCCACAACCAAATCGTATCCTATACAGAATCCACTCAGAGGATGATTGATAGATTTTTTCTAGGAGATCTTGAGTTACATTTCTGGGAGCTCACCCAACTCAAGAAAATAGGTACGACTGAGGCATACATTAATGATTTCCAGAGGTTGGCAGTGATGGTGCAAGATATGTCCCCAACCAGGCTCATGATCCTCTTTACAGAAGGATTGATGGAACCCCTGAAGGGTTGGGTTAAGGCCTTCAAGCCTACCAGCCTACAGGAAGACATTTGGAAGACAAGGTATCTGGGTCCAGCTGCTAAACCAAAATTCATACCCAGACCAACTCTTAATAGTGGTGGAAGAGATCAAAGGCCTCTAATAAACGAAGGAGGACGTGACCCTAAGGGTTATGACAGGGGCCGTGGCAGAATAGATGACAACACCAGGAGGGAACTAAGAAGGAAGTAACTCTGCTTCACATACAAGGAGCCATGGAATCCCTCACACAACTGCATGGGACAAGGACAGGTACATTACATTGAGGTCACTTCATATGACGAAGAAGATGATGACTATGGTTAGATACAAAACATGGAGGTTGAAACATTAGAGGTAGCATAAGAGGAGGTTCCATAACTAGACTGTGTGGCTGGAGAGAAGGCTACGTTGGCATCTATTAGTGGGGTACCCAAGTTCAACACCTTTAGGATGAGAGGGGTTTTACAAGGATAGAGAGTGTCGGTTCTGATTGATGGAGGAGATTCCCACAATTTCATTGATGTAGCATTACTGAAGAGGAAGCACATACCTACAGTAGAATTTGAAGGATTCAAAGTGGAGGTAGCAGGTGGTATTACTATGCCCTGTAACAGATACATACCATGTATGAAACTCACCTTCGGAAGGCATAAGTTATTTTAGGATGTGTATGTGATGGATCTTCCCGATACCAACATCATCCTAGGGGTGCAGTGGTTCAACACTTTAGGACCCATCACCACAAATTACAAGACCATGGAAATGTCCTTCATGGGGGAAGGAGGATGAAAGGTTGTGCTCAAAGGCATGACAGGTAACTCTGCTAGAGCGGTCATGACCAAGAGGATGGAAGCCATCTTCAGAAGGGAAGAAATTGTATATGCAGTGGAATGTAATGTCTCAACACGGGTGTATGAGAAGGGAAAGGTGCATTACACACAAGAGATCAAAAGAATCCTTGACAAGCACCAAAAAGTGTTTGGACCGATTCCTCCAGGTGTGCCACCAGATAGGGGGTTTGAGCACATCATTGAGCTAGAATCAGGGGCTAAGCCTGTTATCACCACACCCTATAGGTATCCAAAGAAGTATAAAGATGAGATAGAGAATGCCATCAAGGAGCTTCTAGACATGGGGCACATCAGACCAAGTTCAAGCCCATTTGTGTCGTTAGTAGTATTGGTGAAGAAGAAGGATGGAATGATGAGAATGTACATTGACTTCCATGCTTTGAATAAAAAGACGATAAAAAATAGGTACCCCATACCCAATATTGATGAGTTGTTGGATGAGCTGCATGGAGCTATATATTTCACAAAAATTGATCTTCCCTCAGGCTACCATCAAATCAAAATGAGGGAGGAGGACATCTCAAAAATAGACTTTAGGTGTCACTATGGCCATTACGAGTTTTTGGTGATGCCCTTTGGGTTAACCAATTCCCCAGCCACATTTCAGTCTTGCATGAACCATGTGTTCAACAAACAGCTGAGGAAACACTCGTTGGTATTCTTTGATGACTTGCTGATTTACAACAAGACCTAGGAGGAACACATTCAACATGTGGACCAAATCCTATCAATCATGGAAGAACAATCACTATACGCCAAGGAATCCAAGTGTGAGTTTGGAATGAAATAAGTGCTTTACTTGGGACACATCATAGGGGAAAAAGGGGTACAGGTACACCACGAGAAAATAACAGCCATTAGGGAATGACCTACTCCGAAAACACTCATAGAACTGAGGGGATTTCTTGGCCTATGCACATAATACGGGAAATTCATCAAAGGGTTTTCTCAACTGTGCACACCATTAACTAAACTGACCAAAAAGGGGTCCTTCAAATGGAATGATGAGGCCCAAGTCAAGATGGAGAAAATGAAAGAGGTCATGAGAAACTGCCTAGTTCTAGCTCTTCCTGATTTCAACATACCCTTCACTTTCGAGTGGATGCCTCAGGGGAAGGTATAGGAGTTGTGTTGATGTAGAACATGCACCCCATTTCCTATGAAAGTAGGAAACTTAGGGGTCCTGAACTACTTTATAGCATTTATGACAAAGAAATGTTGGCTATCATGCATGCACTAGCCAAATTCAGGCAATATTTGGTAGGTGCAATGTTTTTGGTCAAATCAGACCATAACAGTATTAAATATCTATTGGAGAAGAAGGATTTGAATGAAAGACAACAAAAATGGGTAATAAAAATACAAGCCTATGACTTTGACATTGAATTCCTCAAAGGGAAGAACAACACAGTGGTCGATGCATTATCCGAAAGGCCATCCATTTTTTCCATGTTCGGTATGTCAGTGGACTGGAAGGAACACTTGATATTGCAATATGCAAAGGTTCAGTTCACTTGTCAAATATTGGATGGGAAAACATAGGATGACAACTTCAGGGTCATAAATGACCTCATCTATTACAAAGGCTGGATCTTTTTAGTTCCTGGATCAGCTCCCAAAGCTAAGATCCTGCATGTCTGTCATAACTCACCAGTAGTAGGGCATCATGGCATCAGTAAGATGTACAGGCAGGTGAGAGAGAGGTTTGCATGGAAAGGCCTCAAGGAATATGTGATGAATCATGTCAAAGAATGCACTACATGCCAAGAAAACAGGGATGAGCACACACACCCTGCAGGACTGTTGCAACCCCTACCTATTCCCGAGCACAAGTGGGAAAGTATATCCATGGATTTCATCAAAAGGTTGCCCAGATCACAGGGGAAATATTGTATTTTTGTGGTGGTATATAGGTTGACAAAGTTTGCACACTTTTTTCCCATAGCCACAGACTTCATTGCAGCACAGGTGGCCGAATTATTTTTCAGAGAGGTGTTCAGACTACATGGCCTACCCAAAACCATCATCAGTAACAGGGACAGTAGATTCATGATTATATTTCGGTAGGAGTTGTTCAAATTAGTGGGTTCGACATTGAATCCTAGTACTAGCTATCACCCTCAGACGGATGGTCAGACTGATATAGTCAACAAATGGGTGGAAGGTTACCTCAAAAACTACATATTATGGCAACAAAAAGCATGGGTCAGATGGTTACATTTGGGAGAATATTGTTACAACACCACCCAACATATGTCCATTGGCATGTCACCCTTCAGAGATTTATATAGCTATGATCCTTTATCATTTGTGGAAATTGCATTTGGTGATAGTAGGGCTCCGATGGTACATGATTGGATACAATAGAGCCAAGACATTCTCAGGGTATTCAAGGATCATTTACAGAGGGCACAAAACCAGCAAAAGGTCAAAGTAGACAAGCACAGGGTCAATCATACCTTTGAGGTTGGTGATTTAGTCTATTTGAGGTTGCAACCATATATGCAGGCCTCCATTAAAAGAAGCAGAGTAGAGAAACTGTAGCCACATTTCTTTGGACCTTACAGAGTCAACAAGAAGATAGGGGTAGTAGCTTGTGAGCTAGAGCTTCCACAGGGTAGAAAAATTCATAGCGTCTTCCATGTCTCGTGTCTTAAGAAAGACCTCGGTCAACACGTTAGGCCTATTGAGGAATTAACTCCCATGGATGAGGAGGGACAACTTGTTTTGATTCCATAGGAGGTGTTAGAAGTCAGAGAGAAGAGGCTCTGAAACCAAAGAATCAAAGAGTATCTGATCAGGTGGAAGGATTTACCCATTGAGGATGCCACTTGGGAGCTAGAGCACATGTTTAGAGAAGCAGGTTTGGAATTGCTTGAGGACAAGAAATTTCAAGCAGGGGAGACTGTAATGTCCCCCACCTCTTAGAGAGGTGATCAGGAGACTCAGTGGCCTAGGCACCCCCACTAGGTCATAGTCTCACACTGAGGGGGGAAAATTCAAGAAGTTAAAAGTTATATTTTTAAGTTGACTTAATAAAGGAAAATGATAAAGGAGTAAAAGATAACTCAATAGAAGAATAGAATATTAACCCTAGGAGTTAACCTAACCCAACAGAGAATTAGAAGGAAATATATAAGTAAGAGGTTGGGGTGCACCTATTACTCATTTTGATTTGGATATTTCTTGTTAGTGCTTTGAGCATTCAGTTTGTGGGTTTTTTGCACAAACCCTTGCGAGCAACTCAGTGGTGAAATATCCACTCACCTTGTTCCACAACTTGGTCTTGGGGATGAAATATTTCTCCACACCATTCTATTCTCATCATATTTCCTTCTAAAGCTTCAGAAGACATCAGGGTCATACTATTGAGGAACTTCCAGCAAGGGCATGCCATACCGTTGAGGAGGGCTCGACTTAGCTATTCAGGAGGACACAACTATCTTAGAAGATTCTGCAGTTGGAGAGGTTTGCCTTGGATGTTGGGTTTGAAACTTTAGGAGGAGGCTCCCACTGCCTTGATCTATTATTTGATCGAGTTTGGGCTCATTTGGAGCATTCTTCCATTAGGACTGAATTATTGAGGGTTTCAGTCTCCACTTGGATGCATGGAACTCTGTAGTTGGAGGGTTTGACATTCAGATCTGATTGATACTGGTATTCATTACTTATCCAGCCTTTAGAGGCTTCTTTTGTATTGTCGGGAGCATTTTGTAGTAGCTCATATATGTTGTTTGTACGACCATCTAAGGTTTATGCTAGATCGACCATCTATTGTATTGATCCTATATTTCTTATAATAAAAGGGTCAGATCTTGCTTGTGCTTCTATATCTTGAACGTATGATGATCTTCATGCGTTGAATGAATCTTGTATGCACTTAATAACTCAATAAACACCTACACATCGACAAAGTTGTGGTAGTTAGTGATTCCAAGCCAAAATTGGGCTTGGGATCATTACAGGGAGAGAGATAGATGAAGATATATAGAGGAAAATGGATTGAATGATACAAAGAGAGGGAAGTAAGGATTGAGAGAGAGGCAGGGAGGGATAGAGAGAGTGGGAGA